>JAWQEG010003992.1:0-67500 GCA_033782935.1 Petrolisthes cinctipes | reverse complement strand
TGGTATTTTCTTTCTCGTCCATTTCATTCCAGTTTCTTTTCATTATTATTTCATTATTATTGTTTATGGTGTTGGGATTCGTGAATTAATATAATCACCATCATGAGTGGGAAACATTTTGCGCGGAAGATGCCAGATGTAGTAAACAATCCCAGTTTCTTATTAGTAATATCATTATTTTGCGTGGGGGGAATATTGTAGGATTCGTGAAATATTATAATAATCAATAACACCAAGGCTTAAAATTCCAATTCCTTGGGTGTGTGAGGTAAAAAATGGATGTTGTTATAATCATGTTGCTATGCCTACCACGGGAAAAACAATGTGTATGACAAGGTACGGCATTAAGGGGAGGGTCATGGCTATAAATACAGCCATCCGAGGCCAGAAGATTCAGTACAACTCCTAAAGCGAGAGGGAAAGGAAGTGTTACACCAGCTCTTGTCTGTGCTATCCACTACCTATAGGAAGGAGACATATCTGAATATACAAGGACAGATACAAGTGTTACAGCGGCGGCATTTCTACATTACATTAGGTTTGTGATTGATTACATCGTATTTACACTTCTAACAACAGTTTCTGCTAGTGACAAAATGTTCAAGTGTTACTCCATGTTATTTTTAGACTAAGCCAGTGTTTATGGGCTGGTACTATTAATGGTTACTAACCTTTACGACAGCAATAATCTTCTGCTTTGTAATATAAATGCAACAGTCCTTGACATTAGTTCAATGGTTATCTGAAACACTAAGCAAGACGATTATGTTTCGAAACCTTGGAAAATTGTCTTCACCCAAGTAACTTTAATGATGACCTATAATAGTATTAGTTTATGAATTATTGAATGGAATAATCGATGTCGTCTATGTTTAGACACCCTTCTTAATTGTATATTTTTTGCCAGCAGTGTATAAAAGCTTTTACTCTACCATATGATCTTCGAGAGGCGATGTGTGTGTGTGTTGGGGTCAGTGAAAGTGATAATGTAAAAGGTTGCATGTTGTTGAACCTCATAGAAGTACTGTACTGTACCTATACTGTTGTATCTATGTTGTTAATAAATCTCTCTCTCTCTCTCTCTCTCTCATAAATATACTTCCACACATACATATAAATATTCATACACACGTATAATAATATTTTCATACACTTCCTACCTACACTACAATATTCTCTCCTTCTTAACCCATTGTCAGATAAATCTCTGACCTTTCACACCTTCTTCTCTCCTCTGAACAGCGACGACACAAACTCTGATGCCTCTCCCTGACATACCTTCCACACACACACACACACACACCTTTCACCACAACCCCCCCCCTCTCTCTCTCTCCACCAACACCTGTACCCCTAGTGACGTCACATCCTATACTGTACCTTCACTATTAAGCCCTTGTTTACTACTACTGATATTACACTATTGCTAACAGTATTAATATTACTTGTTTCCTACTACTAACAAACTATTACAATTATCACTACCACTACTAATATTGCACTACAATAATCCCTTTCCTCTCGTCAAATGCCTCCTTTCTTTCTCTTTTTCTTCGTGCTCACAGTCCCACTTCTCTATCTCCCTCTCGTTTATGGTACACTTTTTGTCAGTTTATTATTGTTGGCTATTGTCATTATTATTATAGTTATTATTTCGTGTTGCAGACAGTCATGCGTGTATTGGCCCTCTTCCTCTTCGCCTTGGTGGCGATACTGCACCAGGCAACACCACAATGCCTCACAGCTGACGACAACCGCCCTGGCTTCAACCCAGACCTTACGGGACTGTCCAACCTGGGTTTCAACCTCTACCGTGAACTCAACCCCACCGGCAACTTCTTCTTCTCCCCCTACAGCATATGGACAGCCCTGGGTATGACCTATCTCGGGACTGGTGGCAATACCCAGACACAACTAGAGAATGCACTTGGAGTTACTGATAAACTCAATACCTACAGACTCATCAATTCACTCAGGACCATGTGAGTAGATGGGGTTGTTGGCTGTGTGTGTGTGTATACTGTTGGATGCAACGTCCGATATAAACTTTGGAGACCAACTAAACATAATAATCGTAACAATCACTCTACCTCCACCTCTGTTCATACAGTGCATTTAAAAACCCGGCAACTATAAACACCCAGTACCTGTATATATAAAATTCTTCAGCATTTAAAAGCATCGCCAACTTCCAGTAACTATAATAAACATCCACTAACTACAAATATTCGTCACCAGCTCGAGTGGACGTGAAGAGAATGGTGTTAACTTCACCTTCAGAGCTGTGGACCGTATCTATGTCAACGAAAACCTTCCCCTAGTTCCCTGCATGAGAATCTTGCTGCAAGACCTCCTTCAGGCTCAGGACTTTAGTAACGTGAGTATAGACTGTGGGTTATTTCTGTGTGTACTGTAGAGTGAATTTATAGACACCGTGCACTCGCTGAATCCAATTGAATAGTAGTCTATTTAGTTTTTATTTCGGCAAATTTATGATTTAGGAGCCTTATAGTGGTATTGCACCAGAGTATTATTTAACACAATTGAGAGATCTTTGTGGACCGTGATCAATCTCGGCTCAGTTCAACATATTCCAAGTCAACCCAACTAATACTTCCACCCATACACACACACAGACTGTACAGTCAGCAGCGGTCATCAACCAGTTCATCAGCGAAGTCACCAACAACCGCATCAAGAATGTGCTGACCTCTGCTGACCTAATTCGAGCTGAGATGGTACTGGTGAATGCTGTCTTCTTCAAGGGTACATGGCAGACCCAGTTCAAGACCAAGGACACACGAGACCTGCCCTTCCAACCGCTGAGTCCAGTCAGCAGCTCTGTACAAGTGCCCATGATGTTTGCTGAGCGTCATATGAAGTATGGTAAGTGTTTACATTGTATCTATATTTTTCCTGCTATTGTACTGACCACACATCTACATTCAACAAATGATCAATCCAAAGTCTGCACTTTATGAGCATTTAAAAAATGGCACTTTTTCTGCAGAAATCTGGTGTTATTCAAAGTATAATTATAATCCAACACTGAAACTGATGTTTATGTAAATGGACACGACTTGAGGACCAGTCTTTCTTGTCAACTTCTCATAGTGTTTTGTTTTCTTCATTCTGTTCGGGGCCCAGTTAAGCTTTAAAACCTTAACATGTGTGACGTAACCCACAGGTGAGAGCACTGAACTTGGAGCCCGTCTTGTTGAACTTCCCTACTCTGGCAACATTATCTCCATGTACCTGCTGCTGCCAGAAAGTGAAGGTGTGAATGGGTGGAGTCAGTTGGTACAGAACCTAAATGCTGACAGGCTCAGCCGTGCCCTCAACAACCTGAAGAAAAGGAATGTACACCTGCTGCTGCCCAAGTTCAAGATGGAAACAACCATACGGGAAGATCTCGTAAAGGTGAGTTGAGATTTAAACTGTTTAACAGACAATACTGATGGCAACATAACAGGTTTTGTCATATGCCAATGGATGCAATATACAATACAACAAGGGATGCCAAGTTTTAAAATATTGGGTGGAGGGAAGGGTGCAGGTGGTTCACCTAGAAGTGAACGGGTCCTATTTAAGGTCAGGGAATAAGGGCCCAGATGAAGAATGAACACCATCAATTATTGGATAAGTACCACTGAATGAGTAATTAGATTTTCAGCACATCACATCTCGCCCTCAATATTGCTCTAGTGAAATATATATGTGCAATTACAGTACTGGTTTCTACATAGACATTGGCTAACTATTCAGCCTCTTCATCAGAGTCTAGTAGACGAGATCTTTCCTCAATCGCGCTGATACCATAATTATGAGTAAGATCGTTGTCACCTTGACATAGAGCAATAATTTAAAACCTTTTAGTTCAGTATACAGTTTCCTTCTTCCATGTCATGACACCTCACTGTGATCTATTTAACAATAACATTCTAACAATCCAACTAAACCATACTCAACCAACATGCACACACACACACAGAGCCTGATGAGGATGGGTGTTACGGACATGTTCAGCGTTCAAAAGGCCAACCTCACAGGATTTGCAGTCCTTCCCCAAAACCTGTACGTCTCCAAGGTCATCCACAAGTCCTTCGTTGAGGTGGGTGAGGAAGGGACCGAGGCAGCGGCAGCGACTGTAGTAGTGGCAGTGACTCGGTCCGGACACAGCAGAGTTCCACTCCCCATCCAGTTCCACTGCAACAGGCCGTTCATCTTCCTCCTCAGAGACAATGTGACCAAGAACCTCTTGTTTATGGGCACCTATCAGGATCCCAGGACATAGAGGAAGAAGACTTTACACCAGTAGACATTTAGCTATACAGGTATAGGACTTCATGATGGTATTAGGCAACTGACCCTTATCATATGGAAGGAGTTGCCAAATAGCTAATCACCACTGCAGTCCACAGTAGCCTGTATTTAACAATGTATTTCAGGTCTACTAGTGCATTATTTGTCTTTACTAAAAGAAATGTAGGGGAGGGGCAGGAAGGAAACTACTGAACTGATGGTTTGAGTAAAGCTGTAGTGCATGTGCTACTGGGACCTCTCCCAACGGGGAGTCCCCACCTGAAGCTTTGCTGCCCCATAGTCCATACATCAATTTTTTGGGGAAATCATATCTTCAAGAGCTGAGGGAACAAGGAATGCATCAAGGTTGATACAGGCATTGTCCTTGGGAGTAAACACAATGGCAGTTGCTTCCTCATGGGTAGCTGAAATGGGATGCAGAATATGAGGAGCTGGGAGAGGTGACGCATCTTTACGGATCAAATCGGGCAGCTCTGGGGTGGCACATTTTTTTCTTGGCTGAGCGTCGGCAGTTATCAATCCAAGGACTTTCCTCCACCTTCCAGAATTTCACATCCTGCCCACCGCTCACTGGAGTGGCGAATGTAATTTCAACGTCTATTTTCTTACTGAAGTCGCCTCCTTAAGTGAAATTTTGTCTGGGGGCGGGGGTTTCTGCTTGAATTTCACTGACACGCTTCTTGACAGAACTAGTCACAGAGTCTGAATGCAATGGGATTGAAGCAACAGGCTGATAATCTTTTGGTAATATGCTTCCTACGTGTCTATCAATCTATCTATCTATCCATAGATAGATAGATAGTGACAGCATAGCTCTTGCACTGAAGTGTACAGTTTTCATCAATTATTTTTTATCCAAATCTTCCGAGACATTTCGTCATTATATTTTGTATGATTTTATTGTATATTTTAAATAATGTATTTTAAATAATAAAATGTAAAATTAGTTATACATGTATATATTTTTTAAGCCTTACTTTAACTGAGGAACAAAGTGCCTGGTAACTGACGACACCATTTTCTTTTTTAATGCCGTGTCTCCTGACCTTAAACGGATGTTGGGTGATGGGGACAAATATTCTTTGTCCATAATTTTATAGGAACTTTACCAAGAATTTGAGGTGCGAGCTTTTTCAACAAGCTAATCACTGTGTCTCTCGCCAACTGCAACTCTATCTCTCATCATCTAACCTTTGGACGAGGGCTGACTGCATTTTCATCTTTCTCTGACCTAAACCTGACCATTTTCCTTTTTGGAGAGAAACAAGAGTGAAGTCTAGAATGAAAAAGGGGTAGAAAAAAAAAAAGGCTGATGGGCTGGAAAGACCTTGTACCTCAAGAGAATAAAAGAGACCACGGGGGAGAGGAGAGTGCTTGGCATAAGTCCAGAGGGGTGCCAAAAACCACTAGGCCCTGAGAAACTCCACTTTTTTCTTTTGTCAGAGTAAACTAATCATCATCTCTAGAAAAAAAAAAAATTTTAAATGAAACATCAGTGCATTACAGTACAGCAGTCATGTTCAGAGGCAAGTTGGGTGTAAATATGTAGTGATCCCTATCATATATCAAAACCAATCCCCACTATAGGGTTGTATAATTATTTGATTCCATTAAACTTCACCTGTTAGATAATATTGGAAATCAAAGTTCAAGAACGGTATAATGACAACTGTTCCACTACATACAGAGCCTGCAGAGCATGGGAGTGACAGACATGTTCAGCGCTCAGCATGCCAACTTTACCAGATTCACTTCACGCCATCTCGCAGTCTCCAAGATCATTCACAAATCCTTCGTGGAGGTGAGCGAGGAGGGGACAGAGGCAGCAGCATCAACTGTGGTAGTGTTTGCAGAACGGACCAGCAGCATATCGCCTGTAGTTATGTTCCATTGCAACAAACCTTTCATCTTCCTCATTATGGACAACCAATACCAGAACCTCCTTTTTATAGGTGCATTCCAGGACCCCAGGACATAGAAAGATGGAAGGTTAAAGTAACCATCGGTTCCAAGATTGCATATTCATCCCATATAAACACCTGAGAACAAAGAGTTGGTGGGATCAGTATGTATAGTGATATTACTGTATTCCATGTTAAATCATGAAAACTATGAAGATCAATAACTAATTTTGTATTGTTACTTGCTATATTATTATACAGTAATTATAATGGGCATTGCATTTCTGAACTCTGTGTATTCTTCCTCCCCTCAGCAGAACATGGAACACTTGCCAAGCTAATGCAAAAGTTAACCAATACTCTCAAGTTTTTCATATACACAAGTGGTCAGCTCTGGAACACGCTTCTGTCAACCTTCTTTCTCCCTTACTATGACTTGTCCTCCTCCAAACATAATGGGTTTAGGAATCTCGGGTGGAAATAGACATGCTTTTGGACCTCTCTTTTTGCAACAGGTTGGGTAAGGATATAATGTGGTCTCCTTGTCATTAGTCTTCACCTTTCTCAATACAGAAAGAAAAGTCTCTCCCAATATCGTACAGCTAATGTGAGTAAAATTGAGCCTCACCACTACTGTACTATGCATTTGAAAAAAGTGTGCAGACCTTCATTACAGCTACAATGTACGGCTCAACATCTTTTCAGACCCAAGACATTACCTTTCCATTTATTTCCTTTGTGTTTGCTGTCCCCTCTCTCTACCTCCTTCTCCATTATGCTATAGGGTCTTCCAGGTCTAGTGCAGTCTTCATTCTTCCTCTTTAAATCATTGTCCACCTCACAGTAACACAAGTCTAACCACAACTACCCTACACACACACAGGGCCTGAAAGACATGTTCAGCTTAAATGCCAACTTTACCAGATTCACAGACCAACACCTGCAAGTCACTAACATCATCCACAAGGCCTTTCTGGAGGTCAGCGAGAAGGGGACAGAGGCGGCAGCAGCAACCATCTTGGCTATACAGGAAAGTGGAGGTATCTCGGCCAAGGTTTTCCACTGTGACAGGCCGTTCATGTTCCTCATTATGGATAACAACACAAAGAATCTCATTTTTACGGGAGCCTACCTGGGACCAACGATGTAGAGAGGTTGCGAGTTTATGAGTCGCGTGATACTGCATGATCTTGTAACAATAACCCCTTGATGTACTGTCTAGAGAGTAAACATTTATGGCAAGTTGACCAAGTATAGTACTGACAATTAAAAAAAGGGGAGGTGCCAGTGGATACTACTACAAAAAAATAAGCATTTATTATACAAACACATGCACAACAAATATCAAACATGCTGAACAAAGTACATAAAGGATTAAAGTATGTTACTGTACTACACAAAATGCATACCAGTACTGTATAAAATAAAACTGCTCAGCATAAAGTACAGTGACTTCAAACATGGTCTCCTCCTCCTCTTCTTCTTAGCTAAGGTCAAGTACATTACACTGATCCAGGATGCTAACTACTCAACACACACACTGAACAAATTCATTTTCTGTAGAGTGGTGTGCAGTTATTCAAGAGGTAAAGCAAAATTTGATGTGAGGTGTCAAGGGACAGGTCACCAAAACACAGCTAAGAAGAAATAAATAATTGGCTACATCCTACTAGCCCCAGGCAAACAAAAGGCTGGAAACACACACAGAAGTCATACAAAAGAAACATAAAAGAACTAAAGACTGAGGAAGATGATAACAAAGAGACCGAACAGTTCTCTACATAATCCAGAGATATCTAGTATTTACTACTGCACTAATGAACATCTATGGCTATCACAAGAGAAAAAATCCATGTAATAATATATCCTACTATACCGTATTATATAGTAAAGGACATTTTTAGGTCGCTTAAAACATATTTTCAGTTATGAATTCAACATCTTCACCAAACACCACAGAACACTCTAGGTGAAACAATGAGTAATAATAGTTGAGATAGCTTCTTGTAAATATATCTGTGTAGCCAATAAACTGCACTTGCATCTATTTCCATAATTGTGTCTCTTTTAATTGGTCTATTTCCTTGTCATGTCATAGTGCTACATGCCGTAAAGGACTTGGTATGTACAGTCAGCAGCAGAAATTCGTCCAGCTCAGCTATAGTGAGAGGAGCCTGGAGTCCTGGTAACATTGTATGAGAAAATTGAAAAATATGATTGAAATGGCTAATGATCTTCAGTATTATGCATTTAATTAATCCATATTTGTCAACTATCATAGTGTGTTAGCAGATTACCAGGCTCCTCTCACTTGAGCTGAATGGGACGAATTTCTGCTGACGAATGTACCTGTTTATTGCATTGTATTCACAGCTATTTGTAATTTCATATACTGTAGTAAATAAAGTTCAGGCAATTCTAGATATGTTAAGGCAACTGTGTTTATAGCTAACTGTACCTGTTGTCTACCTTATGTCTATAATACTAAGCATCATTACATAAACCTTTACTGGATATAAGTATGGCATTTATATAAGCAAATTATATCTTCTAAATGGTTCACACTAAACCTTTGTAATACAGTTCACTCAAACACACACACACACATGCAAATATATCAATACACAAATGCACACAGCTTACACATGCACACTTTGACACACAGTACAGCATCTACAGCTAATATAATAAATACACAAAATATAAAATTAACTTATCTACATCTACTGGTTTCTTGAATTATAAATTTGGGAGGCAATTGGCAAGAATGGCAACAACATAAAAATAATTATGTGTGGGTGAGTGGCTGGGAACAAAACACTGTACACCTCCATCATTTGCAATTTACCTTCCAATGCACAATGTGAAAGGCACAACCAAAGCCAAGAGTGAATGGCAAGATTTAAACCCACAAAGAGAAGAGTATGATTCAAATGCAAGCATGAAAAATAAGACTCCAATGCACTTGGTATGAAGCGAGTACAATTTAAATGTACAGAGCAAGTTAGAGGCAGACCTCAAATACACAGCAAAAAGTAAAAATCAAAAGCACAAAAGGGAAGAGCAGGATTCCAATGCATCAGTCAGTGAAAAGCAATCATCAATCACACAAGGATAAAAGCCAGATGCAAATGCACCATCAAAAAGCCAATCCCAAAGACAAGCTACATCAACGCCACTCCATATTCAAGTACATGCTAAGTCAAGAAATAAGCGTTGAAAATGGGAAAGAATATAAGCTAAGCCAATCTTGACCGGACAGCCCTGTTATGTGTTGTGGAGGATAGCAAGGGGTACAGGTGGTGGGTGGAGGCCTACACTGGGCCTTTGTACACCCCAGTAATAATGGGGACACGCAGGATATCGTCTGTGATGAGGAACACAAAGGGTCGGTTTGCGGTGAACTTGGCGGGACCAACACGCGTCCCTATCAGCGCTGCAACACACAACAACAACAACATTTATATGTCATGCCTCCACACTGCACTCCGAATGACTGACTGATAAAATATAATAACACCCACGGCAGCATAACAACTTGACTCACGTGAGCAACTATAATCACATTGTACTTTACAACTAAGGGTTGAAAGACACATGAATCTAATTTTTTTTCGAAACTTAATGGAAACCTTATCAATGGGCAAGGATACTCATGAACCATATTTGTTATTTATGACTTTTAAGAAACTGGAGGTGTTACCTGTGGCAGCGGCAGCAACAGTCCCCTCCTCTGATACAGTAATGGTGGCCTGGTGAATGGCTGAATCCAGGCGTAACCCAGATGAGGACGAGAAGGTGGAGAGGTCAGAAGATCTGGTAAAGATGTCTGTAACTCCCATATCAACCAGAGCCTGTAATGTCAAGCACAGTATAGTGTGATGAAGTACTGTACAGAGAATAGTATGATTGTGCACAGAGTTTGTAATACCAAGTAAAGCATAGTATGATCTGAGTACAGTCCCACATAGATAACAACTAGAAAAAGATAATGGTATACAAAGACAAAGTTGTAGTGGAATGCTGTACCTTCTTCAACTGATGTGTCAAGCGGGACAACACTTTAAACTTGGGCAATGTGATCTCCATCTCAGCTGGCGCTAGTTTGGCCCGGACATCTTCAAGGCGGCGGTGTGACAACCTCTTGACCACATTCTCTGGCTGCCACATATCCATCGTCGGCAACAACACCAACATTGAGAACCCAGCGCTGTACGGCAACTCCACCACACTGGCGTTCAACGTGGGACTAAATGCTGTAACAATAACATCACTCATTACATTTTGATTATTCTATAATATCAAGCATTAAAGTAATGTTGTGAAAAATACTGCTACCCGGTATGTATTTATATGTATTGTACTTTGACAACTGTAATATTTTGTGTATTTCCTAGCTCCTAGACTAGAACCACACCAACTCACCAAATTTAAACTTTCCCACCACCTTCATGAGTAGCACCAGACCCTGAGTGATGTCCTGCGTGGCCCTGAATATACCTAGGGTGGTGCGCTCAGCCGGGAACACCGTCTGCCATGCTCCTTGGAAATACACGGCATTGGTCAAGACAAATTCAGCGTTCTTCACATCAGATGGCTCCACCAGGGTATCAATCTCCCCCCTTGTGGCTGCGCTGACATCACCATTGATCCTGGCCGCTGCTTGTGTGGGGTTGGTGAAGTCGAGGCGTACAATTTCTTCCTTGAGGTTCTTGACTAGGCAGGGCTGGACAGCTACATGGGAGGCAAAGTAGGCTCGGTTCATGCTGCTCAGGACTGTGTTATTGCTGTTCTGGGTAGTCTTTGTGCTTCTTAACAATCCCATGGTTTCTTCTGACAACCTGTAATATCAGTCATAATAGTTATACACAGTACATGTCTTTGTACTTGTAACTAAATCCATTATTTATCAAAAATATACCAAACATAGGCCCTTGATAATATGATGCTAAAAAATACAGTAGACCTCCACTCACTGAAGATCACCAAATGTTTTCTCAGGTTTCCACTATTCACTGTCATACAGACTAAGAAATCTACTGAGCCTTTGCTAAATGACAAGTATAACACTTAGTCTGTAGGTATAGTAGTGAATAACAGAAGCCTGGAAAAACATCCGGCAATCTTCAATGGAGGACATAGTATAACAAAATGTTGGTCTACTGTATTTTCTAGTGTTATATCAAGGGTATACCAAATTATAACAATACTTTATTACGATAAGGTGAAAACAAACAAGCTAACTCGCCACAAACATCAATCTGGTACCACTACTGACATCTGGTGTACGAAGAGGTAGTTGGCATGTGATGAGGTCTTTGAGGACAACTTGAGAGCCCTGGCCAACTGTCTTCTTGTACTACCCTCAGCACCCAGGTAAGCCAACACCAGGGCACTCCACACACTGTAAGGTGAGATGACTATATTCTGTACTGCCCCACGTGATTGACTTGATGTTGTCCCTCCCTCTTTCTTGTTAATCTTGAGGTGTCCCCCTTCACGTGTCCTCAATCGTCCCCTCTCGCCCCACGTCACTACCTTCTTGAACAGACCCAGACTGAACTTGCTGATATCCCTGGGCAGGTTGGGGTTCGGGACTTCGGGAACCTCGTGCGGGAAACAGACATCTAACTGACCATGTGACCATCCCACCATGACAGCCACCAGCATCAGACAACACACACCTGCCATCTTGCCACTCCACCACTGCCCTGGGAATAAAACAACCATGGTAGAATGTTTTGTTTTGTTTTTTTACCCAGATGACAACTATATGATCAGCAACACAGTTTTTTTGAGGAAGGTCAGGCTCAATGTGGAAGATGAATGAACAAATAAAGAAATAGTAATTAATGTGGCAGGAATGACAGAAAAAATATGTACTGCATGTCTGATTGGAAGGCAGATATAGAGTTTGTGATGGTGTACAATATTACCAACATGGTAACTTTATAATTATATTCATTTGTATATTTCTCCCTTATACGAACGAGACTCCACTGAGAGAGAGAGAGAGAGAGAGAAAATATATAAAAATAAAATGAAATAAAACATAGGTGGTACCAGGCAGGGAATGTTAATACTATAGTTATAATTATCTTTCACCTCATCATCAGCAGCTCTCCCCCCACCACACCCAGCCACTTGTCTAACCAGTCCGGACACAGACCCCGGGATGGTTTTACAACAGGTGGTGGTGGTGGTGGTGGTGTGTCATGTACCTTGTTAACACTGCTGGATCTACCTAACCCAAGCAATGAGAGAGAGAGAGAGAGAGAGAGACTATTACAATTATTTAGCTCCCATGGGACTATATTAAAATTGTTTAACTACAGAGGGAGAGAGAGAGAGACTATTACAATTATTAAACTCCCGTGAGAGACTATATTACAATTGTTTAACTACAGAGAGAGAGAAAAGAAAACTATTAGCCTACAATCATTAAGCTACCGTGTGTGTGTGTGTGTGTGTGTGTTTGGTGGCATAGTTTGAAGGATTTAGTAGCCTTCCAAGTCACCCTCAAACAAAACAAATTATATCCCCTCAAGCTACTCCAATACCATACAATGTCATATAGGCTTAAAGTAGGCTATACAATTATTAGGCTATGTAGGGCGATGCGAAGTGAAAAGAAGCACCTGCCTTAGGCCTACTATAACACAGCCTAGGAATATGTTGCACTGGAGAGAGAGAGAGAGAAAGAAATTACAGGACTACTGAGTGTGACTGTCAAAACTGTACCGTACCCATTGAACCGAAGAGAAATTTAGACAGAAAGCAGCTAGACGGTGGTAGAAAATTAATACTGGAAGACCTTGTAGCACCAATTCATTAAGGAGAAGAGGGAGATAGGACAGCACATGTGTAAAGAAAGAAAAAAGAGATAGATTCAATTAAGGGATGCAACCTTTCGTGGTCAATTTTGAGTTAATGTAGGCCTCCAAACTCAGCTATAACACACATCCCCTATATAATTCCATATGGAGGGGTTCCGTTTCCTAGCTGGCATAATTTGGAGGAATCAGTAACCTTTCAATTTCCCATAATAGGTTAACTACTCCCCATTAAGTGATTGCATGGGTTGATTGACTTTTTTTTTCTTTTCCTATTCACCCCTCCCACACACTATGTTTTTATCTAACATTATAATACAATATTATAATTATTACATCTTCAAACAAGTGTCAAGTGAATGTTGTGTTTTAAAGAACTAGAGGACCATCTGCTGGTGGAGCGGGGCATAGAATATCTAACAACAAGTAACAAGTAAAACCAATATATAACTATAAAGTGACATTAGCCCTTACCATAATTACTGCCAACAAAATTATAATGTTCTTGGAATTAGATGTGAGTAACAAGGTAAGAATATAGTACCATTTACTGTAACATAATTAATTGTAAATCATGTTTCTATTGGTTCATAAATTTCCCAGGTAATTCAATTTAATTCAATAAAGCAAAAACTGGTACCATGACATATAAACAATTTGGTATTAAAACAGTACACTGAAAAGAACAATACAATAAAGGAAACATAATTAAATGTCGATAAAGCACAGATACTAACCTGCAGACATTTAAATAGTGAAGTAAGTGAAGCCACGTGGTCCAAAAACTCTATAATCTTTTACTTAATTGTATCACCACTACAACACAACACAACACCCACAACACAAAATATATTATAATATGTAAGATAATAAACAGAGAGAGAGGCACGGGAGATGCAGAGAGGTGAAGCCCACACACACACACACACACACACACTCACCAACTGGCAAGACAACGGTACTCAGGAGGGCAACAAGAATACCTCCTTCCTCCTCCACTGTCTGAGCTCGTCTGGTGATCAGTGTTGCCAATTTGCCAGGTCTGATTGACGAAATTTTTCCCAATGTCAACTTCAGAATTTTCCTTTTTACCTCAACTTCAACATTTGATTTTCTCTCATTACCTAAAAAATTCCCCGTTTACTCTTGATAGTCATGCATTTACCATCTTGATATTTCGTCTGGTAGAAATTTCCCCATTTACTCTTGACCAGTCTTTATATAATTTTCCCATTAATATTTTCTAATTTCTCATTTCTAGGGAAAATTTTCGATACTTGGTAACATTGGTGGTGGTCACTGTGATTGTTACTACTACACTCCACCACCAAGTAACCAACCCCCACTACACCCTCCCCAATGGCACCCCCCCAAGGCCCACCAAACCCGTCCCGTTGGTTGAAGATGCCAGTTGTCAAATGACCGGTTTTATACTATTTAATTAGGTTTATTCTTTTACTTCTCTACATGGAACAGACTCGAGTAATTTAAGGTGTCATAATATTTATAAGACTGTCCTCGTTGATGCTTAAATTCATGAGATTATAAAAAAATTGTACGTAGAGGTGTATGTATAATTATTTGAGAGAAAAAATGGCGGCCGGTTTGTTGGCACCAAATCGCAATAGCAATAACAAATTCGTTCCAGTCAGCACAGATAAAAAAACGAAAGTGACACGCACAGTCCCACATTTCTGCTGTTCTAATCTATAGCACACACACACACACACAAACGCAATTTGCCAGTCATTTATGGTTCCGAGATGATTTTGTTAATATCATTATATGTACAGTATATGTCCTCAAACATCGTGACTAACATATCTTAATTTTCTTGCCAATGATGCAGACAGACAAAAAACAAAACACTTGTACTAATAATAGAATACCTACTAGGATGTACGGCACTGTCAGAACCAAACTAGTTATCTGAGATATTATCAAGTAGTCAACAGATATCTCGGGGTGACTGAACTTTCTCTCTGGTTTTCCTCACACTAACGTAAATACCATTTCCGGAATACTTTATAAGATGCCTAGCGCTTTCCAATCCGACCTAAATTATTATTACGAGTTGAAGTAGCTCCAGTATAGGATAAAATTATGCACTGCCTAAATAGTACTTATAGTCTGTAACTGAAATAAAGGGGAAAGAATTAAAGAAGACTATATTTAGCCTGAAAGACCTTGGGAGGTATGCAAGAACATTGATGTTGACAATGACGTGGTACTGATACGATGACTTCATAGACACACAACAGAGCCATCGTAGACTATTATTATATAACTATATCTGACTCTTTCCTTGTAGTTTTATTATAAAGGCCTGTATACAAGTTTTAGTAAGAGTTGTTATGAAAACAACATTAATTATGATCATTTTATTAATGAATCAAATTACAAAAGAACATACTAAGTAACAAACACTAAACATTAAATAAATACAATACACAGGTTGTGAAGAAATAACATTACCAACATTGTATAGTGTGAGTGATCAGGGGGAAGTGGTCAGACATTGCTTAAGGAGCCATTAAATGTTAGTGAAAATCAATGAAGGGTTAATAATTCCCCCAAACTATGCCTGGAAACAGTCATCCATAGATCTTGACTTGGATTATCTGTTTTGTAGCAGTGTTAGGAGGCAGCAGTAGCCCTCAGTAGACACAAAAGTTGACCCCCTAAATCTACACCCCACACATGACAAGTCTTCACAAGTATAAGAAGCACAACACATAAGGAATCTACTGTGTATAATGGAGATGTAGAATTAAACACATTGTACAGAACAAGTTTCCTACCTATACAATGCTCTCCATTATAAGTATACATTGTCTAACACATTCCACTATGTATACTATTGATGTACAAGTTAACTCATCATACAAAACAAATTTCTAGCCAATACAATGTCATTATTAAGTATACATTGTCTATAGTAACACCTTTCTGCAAACTCCAAATAAGTTCCTATACTGTATATGAATAAATTTCAGTAAATTTCCCCACAGTTTATATTACCGAGATCTGAAGCAGGCAGTTTCTGGACGACGGCCCACCTAAACCATTACGAGGCTACACACATTTTGATCGAATGGAGGCTTTGGGTGGGCTGTCGTCCAGAAACTGCCTGCTTCAGATCTCGGGCTTCGACTCAGCTGGGCTAGAGATTGTGGTGCGCGACTGTACAATAATTATTTCTGTGGTCTACATATACAGTGTTGGTGGTAAATCTGGAGCACATGATTACCCCAAATTATTCCAAATGACAGGCCACCATTATTTTTGTTAATCTGGTCCTGTTTCCTGGCAAACTTTGGATAAATCAAGGCACTCTAATGTACCAAAAGTATATTATAACCTTAATTAAGCTTACACCAAATACTTAATATCATATATAGTAACTCAAGTGTACTACAAATGGTCAGTATCATATTGACTATCTTAAAATATCATAAGTAACATTTAATCAATAGATTTACCTTCAATTAAAAAATATTGGATTTTTTTACTCTCTCTCTCTCTCTCTCACACACACACAATTACTCTATGTCTTGGGGTACCTGCCAGCTCCCAAGACTACAATTACATCTATAGCTTGAGGTTTGTATAGATGCCAATGAAGAGATAATTTTTACATTATTTCTATGCATAAATAAGCTCACATTGTTATGCTTTTCCTATATTGTAAGTCATATTGTTATGTTTTTTTCTATATTCTAACTTGCAATATCATGTTATTTCTATATTCTAACTCACAATTTTATGTTATTTCTATATTTTAACTCGCCATCTATAGTCTGTTTTTCTATGTTATAATTCTGCTTTCTATGCCTTGGGGTTCTTGTAGGCTCCCATAAAGAGAATGTTCTTGGCCTCGTTGTCATAGATCACAAAGAGGAAGGGATGGTTGCACTCGAACTTCTCCGGTGCGGCGGGACGGGCGATGCGGAACGAGATGAGTGCCGTGGCTGCCGCTGCCTCCGTGCCCTCCTCAGACACCTCCAGAGCTGCCTTGTGTACGCTGCGTCCCACATTTAGACCACCGTAGTCGCTGAAGGTTGTCAGGTTGGCTGCACCCTGGTTGAACAGGTCGTTGATGCCCAAACGACTCAGGGACTGAACAAAAAAATAACAATAAAAAATAAGTAATTACATATATAAATAAAAATAATGAATAAAAAACAAAATACAAAAAGAGAAAGCATGGTGAGTTTATGGTCTTGACTGATTGATCATTCATAATTTTCCATCTCTCCCTCCAGTCCTCCTTTCTCCCTCATCCCTTCCAACCACCAATCACCCACTCACCTCAATCAACTCATTCTCCAACAGCTGCTCCATCTTGAACTTTGGAAAGACGACCTCAACCTGGGTGCGCCACATTTTCTCAAAGGAGTCATGGAGGAGGCTACCGTTGAGCCTGCTGACCATGCTGTTAAACCCATGCTCTCCGGTGATGAAGGGAGGCAGGAGGATGAACATAGACACTGCGTCGCCCGTGTATGGAAGCTCCAGGATGTGGCAACCCAGCTCCTCAGACACACCTGTTGGGAACATGTATTTGTGACCCGTGTGTGTGGCAGAGAGTAGAAGGAAGTCAGGTTGGGATGAATGGGACCTTTAATATCTGTGATTACTTAAATTATATATCTTTCTGTCTACTGTATATTTATATCGCCAACTTTCATCTCGCCACCTCTCCCCAAATCTCCCAAATTGCAACTCTCGCCATCGAGTCCAGAATCTCGCCACCATTTGACCGTTTGAATCTACTGCACAAACTGACTAGAGCCGAGCGTTACCGAGCCCAGCCAAGGCGATCGCTCTACCACCTACAGTAGGTTCCCGCAAAAGTAGGGGGTAAAATGAGAATATGTAGGAAGTTTGTTTGTTCATTTCATTTTCTTGCATTTCAATCCACCACCATGACATTGTAGCGTTTCACAAAGGGGCCACACCTGTCACCTCACGTCACTTTACCTCACCTCACTTCATCTTACCTCACTTGACAGGGATAGGTCTAGGTCACACCATATATAAGCAGCCTGTAGGACCCACATGTACACTAGTAACACTAGTTCACCAGCCGCCTGTGTTTGTGTTTGTCGGTTGTGTCGACCAACGTGTTTTTGTCGGTCGGTTTCGTATACAGCCATTATCTCGCAAATATAATGAGTAAATTTGTGTGTGAAATGTTTGATAGTGCTTAATTGGCGAGTCAAAGTTTTGATTGTAGTTTTCCCCATAAGAATTTGTATTCAAATCTCGCAATTTCGAATCTAGCCATGATATTTTGGTCCTTATTAGTGGCGAGATTTGAGACTTTACGTCTGTATGTCTATATATCTCATTAAAAAAAAAAAAAAACTGCACTGTATAATTATATCTCACCATGCCTAAAGTTTCCCTTCTGCCTCATCATGTCAACAAAAGTGTAGTCTTCAATACTCATGTAGAAAAGACCCTTTTCAGTCTGAGACTTCTTGAACTGGTACAGCCACGTGCCTTTGAAGTATGCTGCGTTGGCCAGCACCATTCTGACCCGAGACACCTGTAGGAGGCACAGCAGAAATGGATGAAACTGAGGAAGGGAAGAGCTGATTGAAATGAAGTATGGCATAGAAGAACAAGTTAACATCGAGTACGAAAGCGGTGGTTTATAATGTGAAGTAGGGTAGGTTAAAGGCAAGGTCGTGGAATCAGTGTTAATATTTCATGGCTATAAAAAAACACATAAATTATGACTGATCACAACTGAAATAAATACTAATAACAATTGGAATTGTAGCAAAAATTGTAGGAAAATTACAAATTGCGACTCCATCCAAAAAAGCTGATAACTACTCTAGTGATTCTGACTCCACAACCCTGATCAAATTAAAGTAGAGGTATGGGACTGGATAGGTTAAGATGGAGTGAGGCAGGTTAATGAGGGAAGACAATCGTATACATCAACATACCTGTGCTGGTGTGACGAGGGTGGGGATACGACCCTTAGTGGTGTTGCTTACAAACTGGTTAATCTCGGCGGCTGCATTGCTTGCCTGAGGGGTGAGAGGGAGTGACAAATGGTGAGAGAGAAAAATTACATAGCAACACAACCCACATTGACTTTGCAATCCATATAAGGTAGTCCAACCATAAAAAAAAAAAAAAAAAAAAAAAAAATATATATATATATATATATATATATATATATATATATATATATATAAAGTTATCTGCAAGGCTATTGATTCCTCCAAACTGCTATGATTAGAATTTAGGACATGGCGGGCTACTGATTCCTCCAAACTAATGCAATGAGAAACAGACCATAAAGCCTCAGTTATCAAAGAGGATATGTTACATGCAAGCTCATTCTCATGTTCACTTAAATGACCACCACTTTTGGATACAAGTCGATCATGCTTTTATCCGGATAGCCTAACAAGAATATTAAACGGGTGGTACACAGTGAATAATGCAAAGGTGTTGGCGGATGTTTATGGCCGAAATTACACATAAACAACAAATACTGTACACGCAAATAAAATCCAGATCTGGGTGGCATTTGGCATGGAAGGTGCACAGGGTAGATTAGAGTAGGGCTAGACAGGGTAATGATGGGCAAGGCTTATCTAATAGGGTAATATAGGGTAGGGCAGATAAAAATATGGATCGACAGGGTAATGCAGGGCACGACAAAATGACATTAACACAAGGCAAGGAAACACAAGGTACCTATCCCATACTGTGGTTACTTACATCGTTGAAGTCTAGTGTGCGGAGTTCGGAGGTGAGGATCTCGCTGACGCAGGGCCTAAGTGTGACGGACTGGTCGAAGTAGGCTCGGTTGGCCACGTTGAAGGTGTAGTCGGAACGGTTGTTTTGGCGCACTTGGTATCTGAGGGAATGAATGAAAAGGGAAAGGAAGGAAAGATTAAAGAGGGTAAAGAAAGAAGGCATGAAAAGGGGAAGGAAGATTACTGCTACTTATGAATGAACGTATATGAGCAGGTCATGGGAGAAAGAAAATGAACAAATACATATGAGGGAGTAAATATATATTGAATGAAGGAATGAACAAATAAAATCATGTAATTAACTCTACTAAAAGAAGTGTACGTGACTCACAGGAACTCTAGCGTCCTCCATAATTTTAGAGTCGCCACTTTTCCTTCTAGCCTCAGCACATCTTCCAGTTCAGTCTGTGTGTTGCCCCCTGACCCGAAGTAGGCGAGGGTAAGGGCGCTCCAGATGCTATACGGCGAGAAGAAGAAGTTGCTGGTGGTGGAATTATATGGAAAGATGTCCTTGAAGAGCTCCAGGGCGAAGTCGGAGATCGGGGAGAGGTCTTTGCTTGAGGGAATGTCCAGGGAATCATTCTCGGTCAGACATTGTGTGTGTGAAATTCCAATCAATGCACACATCACCACACCCACAGCACACACCACTGACTCGCTCCGCCTCATCTTTCTGCAACACATAAACCTGTATTAGTATTAGCATAATTTTCTATGCTTTTTCCTACACACAAACCATTATTCGTATTACGTTCTATGTGTTTGATTTTGTCCTATACAAGACACTAATTGATGTCAGAGTAATCAAACAAATAAACTTCTCCCTACCCCTATCTCCACCCTCCCTCTTAATTACTCCCACTGCCACCTCCCTCCCCTACCTCCATCACCAGCACCCCTCCCACCCCCACCATCATCATCTCCACCCCTACAACCACCCCCATGCCAACAACATACCGGTAACCTTGTACTGATTGTGACAAAGGAGGGCGAGATTTTGACGTCATTACAGTAAAACAAAAAGTACTTGTGGAAGTTGTGGTTCTTATTTATCATAGAGTCGCTGTGGTAAAAATTCCGATTGGAAAATGACGTCATTTACGGTTGAAAATTTTGTTTTCGAGTTTTCCAAGTGGTCTGTGTAATATTCGATGATGTAATTACCTTTGCGATATCTTAGGCTACTAGAGTGCCTTCAGAATGGTGCAGGTAGCCTAATACGCTTCACAATACAGATTTCTAACTTTCTCTGCTCCATGTACACTACAGTCACATTCAAAAGTTTTGCATCGAGGAAAAAAAAGTGAACCATCTGAGTACATTTTATGAACCGGTACCGTAATAAATACAGTCAACAATTCAATTTAATTTTTAAGGTAGTTTCATACAGAGTTATGGGACAATTAGGCGTGACTCTATAGTCCCATAAAAAAATTTGTCATTTTTCAGTTTGTATATAATACTACTGTTTGTTCCGACAACAAAAGTATTTCAACTAACTTAATTTTTCTGTAAGTCGTGCCTAGTGCATCTATGGAACAATAAAAATGTCTGGAGAAAGTCAAGAGTACATAAAAAATGAAACATCATACTTACGTACGGTAAACACGTGCATTTGAGAGTATCTAGACCTAGGCCTATACAGTATGCATGAATATAATAGTATACGTACACCAAGCCTCTCATTCTTACACACACACACACAGGTCTACCATTCTTCCTCTAACACAAGCACACACAAGAAGGATACATGCCATAGTTATTGAAGGACAGGAGAGAAAATATATTTTTTTCAACACCTGCATTACTGTCTACATATATATCTGTCAGCCTGGCTGTCTCTCTGTGTGTCAGCTGTGCAACTCTCCCGTCAGCTGAACAAGGTGAAAGTATCTCTCACACACATACACACACACAGACCATACCAGTAGCAATTTAAGGAGACCGAACGGTGCTGGTACATCTGGAGCAACTGATTCCTTACATTTATTTGAAGTAACAGGACACCATTACTTTTGTTATTTTAGCAGTGTTCTCTGACATATTTGGAGGAACCAAGGCACTCCAATGTACCAAAAATATACTATCCTCTTAAAGTTATGTAGCTTCTGTGTTACGAAGGTGAACTTTGAGAATAGCCTAATGTTGTTGTGGTGAATGAGACGTATATGATTTGTCCCGATTGTATAATTTTCATAATTTAAAGTTAAACTAAAGAAACATTCAATCACTATATTCATGGGGGAAATATATGGGTGAGAAGTTGCCTGTAATTGGCTGCTGATGACTGGATTAAACAGGTGAAATACGGTTTTGAATGGATAAAAACAAGGACAAACAAAACGTTCTCTGTGATTGGCTGACGAGATTATAAAAAGACGGGGAAAACACACAAATTTCAGTAAATCTTCTGAACTAATATTATTGAGACTAACAGTTATCGTCGTTTCGCATTCAAGGTGCTGCAGGACTAATGGGTGTGATTGTAAGTAATATAATATAGGTCCTAGTATACTGTTTGGTTTTATAATGAAGCCTAAGGAGGTACTCTTAATATAAAACAAAAAACAAATTCTCTCTCAATCTTTCTCTCTCTGGGTGAAAGCTGACGATCTCACAGCAATTTCACCCTTGTGCGTTGCCGCCAGAGAACCAATATTAGACTGGAATGATGCCAGTAGACTTTCTGTACACACACACACGTCAATATCACCACTTGTTAACTATACTTCGGGCCTAACACACACACACACAAAGCTATACTCTCAACATAATATTCTATTTTAAAATCAAGGACACGTGGAGAAAGGATGATTATTGTGAAGGTTAGTTAGTGGGAAAGACCAAAAGAATGATGGGATAACCAGGGTGTGTAGTGAACGATGATTACTGAGCTGTTTTGTTTACATTACAGGGTGCTTGGTGTACGATAATCACCGGTACTGCATGATAGATAGTGTTTACAATACCTATCTAGAAGATGTATACATATTTTTTTTACTTTAATTCCATCCACACCCATTGTGTACCTCTCTCGTGTCCTTGCCCCTCTTCCTCCTCACCGGTCACCCACACTCTTCTCTGGATACTTTCACCCGTGACGTCACACAGAGTTGCCATATTAGAGAAAGCATGAGACAGAATGGGAGAGAGAGATCTAGAGTCACTGCCAGGGGCCTCTAATTATATTCATATACTTTGTTCGCCGACTGTACAATAGTATATTGTAGGTTCTTTCTGTCATTGGTGGCGTGAGTACAGGACATTCATTACACACATTCGCCTCTTGTACAGTTGCGGGCATATAAAGCGGACACACCTGAAACGGGGTCTCTTATTGAGCATAGGGTAGGATGAGACGTTGTTGTGAGTAGTAGCCTAGAGACCCTATATACAGGGTCTCTTGTAAGCAGAGGCGACGGATCTTATTCTATGCTTGATAAGTGGACCCGTTTGAAGTACGTGTGTCTGTCATGTATCAGCAACTGTACAGTTTTGGGAGCTACTGTACCTGACATTCACACGCCAGACAACACGTTTTTCTACTTGCAGAATTATAAGAGAGAGAGAGAGAGAGAGAGAGAGAGTAAATTAAACTGTGAGGTGAGGGCGTGGGCGTGAGATGAAGGTGTCGTCATTGTTGCAGTTACGGTCTGTTTACGTCAATAAGTGTTTGTTCACTTCACTAGCACTTCTCAGCGTTGAGATAACACCATTCAAAATAATGTTGTTGTTTAAACCACCATGTCTCATTCACAACACACACATTATATTCTCAAAATTCATCACCATACCAGACCAGAGGCAACAGAACTTCATAAAGCCGCGACTGTAACACAATGAAATAATACCAATCCATCACACCAACTTACCACACATTGTGACACCCAAATCAATATCACGTTACGTAAAGTTTGTCTAAATACATTGTTTACTATCATTACAAAACTTACCCACGACTACCTTTAACTCAGCTCCCACTTATTATTATTATTATTTTTACCGGTTCGTGCATTTCCTCACTACTGGCAGGGAACTGATCACCCAAGACAGCGACCAAGTCTCACTCAAAAGAATGAAGTGCAAAACTTTCTTTCACCAAGAGAGAGAGACTCAAGGTGACATCTCTCACCTATAGGCTACTGGCACACCTCCAACAAAAGGTCGGTCACTTACAGACCAACACATACTCCGGTACAACAAGATATGCTAACGTTAACTACTGTACACTTTTCCCAACACAAACACAAACTGACTTAATAAATCCCGACTCTCTTGCCTTCTGTGGGTTTCGGTATCAACACACCTGGTTTTCAGATACACAAGAGAAAGAAATGACTGCTATTCTTATCGTTCTTCGACCACCAACTGTGAGGGAGTTAAAATGTGTGTATGTGCAGTGACACTAGAATGGACAATGAATGAGTGTGTGTGAGTTGGCGGTGATAATAGAGGGTTCAAATTTTACGGTATAATACAACAAAGCCTACAATAGTCCATTTAAATAACAGTGCGTGATCTCGTACTGATCTATCATCATAACACTTGTGACTTGTAGAATATATTTATCAGCCACTCCATCTATTGTAACCTGGAGAAAATGTACAATGCAGGCTACATCATAAAATATTCCGTCTTTTTCGGTACACTTGTTTAAAATATTTTATCCTCATGTACGGACAGAGATCCGCAAAAGATCCTTCGCAATTAGAATAATTAACATTTGGAATGGTTTGCCTCAGGAGGTTGCATCATCATCAAATTTAACAGACTTCAAGAGACAGCTTGCTTTGTATTTGGGGGACAGGCTCTTTGATTATTAATTTATTTTTATTTTTTGTATGAGTATGAGTGTAAAATTGTGTAAATCTGAGCAGTGCGACAACACACTTTCCACAGTCAAGTAAATAGGAAAATTCCTCGAACTTTTTTCTCTTGCATGACTGTTGGCATGTTTGGGGCTCCCCATTGAAGGCACCTCATCCTGGTAAAAGATGTAAATCAATCAAAGACATACTACAATAAAAAAATTAAAAAAGATTATCACAACTATGTACTGTACTTATGTAGCCTACAGCTGCAACTTATATACACTGGAATCTACACAAATCATAATATATTCAAGGTTATAATAATAATATTACTTAAGAAGGGAGCCTGTGCTTTTTCGCCAAGATATAAAAACAACGCACTATATTATAGGTACGTTATATAGTTATCATAACATAAGCCATAAGGCGTATAATATTCATGCATATAATTATTACGACCCCTCATTGTTAGTGTGTTATCTTCTTTATATCTTTATTTATGTAGCATTGAAAATTCATTGCGGAAATCCTGTTGTTGTAGTTCCGTGTTTTTAATAATTACAAAATTAAATAAAGGACAACAACAAAGACTCAACGGGGAAGTACACACAATTTTTTCCTGGTTTCATCTGCACGATAAATGTGTGTACAGTCATGGTCAAAAGTCCTGCAGCAGCTTAATTAAAGAGGTAATTCACTTTTGTTACATTGGAGTGCCTTGATTCCTCCAAAGTATGCCATGAAACAAAACCAGAAGAGCAAGAATAATGGTTTTTCTGTTGCTTGGAATAGTTTGGAGGATTCAGTTGCTCCAGATTAACAGACATAAAATTTCCCTCATATTAATACAAGTGAGCAATTTGAATGACTTATGAATACAGTACTGAGAAGATTAACTCGAGCAAAAATAAATTTAAACTGGTCCTTAAGTAGTGAACCAAATATCTGCTTAACATTCCTATGACAAAAACAAACACTTGAAACTATTACGAAATGTTTAAAATTCATAAAATCAAACTAATTTCACCAACCAATACCAAAAATGAAACGAATTTATATCCAAACAATATATAATTATACAATATTGTAGAAATAATATCCAAGAGTATAATAATATTATTATATTGTAAACATTTCTTATCTCAATCAATATCTCCTAAGGTAACAATTTATATTAGTACCGGGTATTCCGATCAATAATAAATACTTTTCCTTTATTCTTATAAATTATTATATTGTAGTTAGTGACGTCATACCGTAACCGAAACTTTCACTTTATCGCAGACCTCACAAAAATACACAAATAAATAAAATAAAGCATCACTACACACCTAACTAGCTAAATATATTCTTCAAAAGTCTTAATTATTACTCACCGTTGTATATTAAACGACGTTAAAGTAGTAATATTGTTTTATCCAAGGATGTGTAGTGGAGCGTACTACCTCCCGACTTCACTGAGAGAAAGGCACTGCAAGAAAACTCGTATCCGGATTGCTTATATAGAGAGGTGCCAGGCGTACGATAACCCACCACCACCTTACCTCTCCTCTCCCATTCCTCATTATTTGGGTTCCATGTTAAATGTATTTTTGTCTTTATTTTGTATTGAATGAAGGCCGAGGTTATTTAGTACAATACAGTCGAGGTCTAAAGTTATGTACGTCTGTCACTTCCCTGATATAATAATAATAATAATGATAATAATAATAATAATGATGGTGGTAGTGATGAAGTTTGAGGATGTTATTATTATTATCATTATTATTATTTAGAATCAAACAAAACAAAAATAATAATGTCTCATTCACAACATTAATCTCTAAGTTTATCATCATATCAAAGAGGCGAGAGAACTTTGGACAGCGATTGAATACGTAATTATAACACTTGTACTGTAATATCAACTAGAAGCAATAGGCTACAGAAAACATGGATTACATAATTATTACATATATTTCATTCAAATTATCTCCTGTACTAGCTAAAATTAAAAAAAAGTGTTCTTGTAACAGTTATTTAATAATCTGATGTTAAAAAGTTGTCAATTTTCTTCTATTTACCCTGTACAGTCACCTCCAATAATCCTGCAGAACCTTCTAATAAAACGGCCGCGAAAAAATGATGTATGCCAAATTATTATAGCTATACATATATATACATTAGTCTTTGTATTATTGATTTATAAGATAATAATTTTTGATAATGGCTCACTTTCATTCACTTAATGCAGGACATTTTATCATGACTTTACCATACACCCATGATAGGACACTTAACTTAATTAAGGGGATAGTATACTTTTGGTATATTTAGAGCGTCTTTTCCTCCAAAATATGTCAGGAAACAGGACCAATGAATAAATATAATAGTATCTTGGTGCTTGGAATAGTTTGGAGGAATCAGCTACTCCAGATTTACCACTAACATTGTACTGTTGGCCACAGGAATTGGTACACACATGCTGTTATTTTCGAGGGATAACAACATATTATATAGAAAATGCAAGCTAGACTATGTAACTGCAATACAACATTATTATTATTATTATTAGGTTTGTTGTTTTGTTAATCACCGATCGAGTCACTTGTTCATCCATTCATTGTAGTACTTCCACAATAATGACATCTCGTTTCATATAGCCTTTGTAAGAATTCCTGTGTTATAAGAGAGAGGAGATAATACATTTCCTTGGGAGGTTTGGCGGGGCAGGAAATTCCCATCCCACTTTTCCGGCCAATGCCACTATACCCGCCAATGCCACGGACTAAATAGCTCGGGTGTACAAAAGTTAATGAAAGCACAATTCTAGTTTATTTCTATCTACTGTGTTTTTTTTTTTTTTTTTAGTCATTCAAAGTACACAGGTGATTCAGTTTTATTGAGGCAAAGTGACTGATGGAATTGACTTTTTGTACACCATATTATAGGGGCATATTCAAGAACGTTTGTGGTGCATACGATGGTGTAGTACCGGTACGATGGCTCCGTAGACAAACAACAGAGCCATCATAACATACCACCACACCATTGTATACACCACGGATATGTTCTTGAATACGACCCTGTGTGACCCGGATGTGACCCAAGGCTTTCCAACTATAGTGACCGAGAGAGGAACAACAGTATCAGCTGGTGTGGTAGTATGGGTGGTATTCAAGAACATCCGTGGTGTATACAATGGTGTGGTACTTTACGACGACTCTGTATACGTTGTTTGTCTATAGAGCCATCGTATCGTTACCACGCCATCGTATACACTACAAATGTTCTTGAATATGGCCCACACACACACACACACACACACACACACACAATATCTCTGTATCTTTACATTTTTCTCTACCAGTCAGTCAGAGTAATAGTGTTAACATTGTGACATCATCAGCACCTCATGACGTCATCAGCACCTTTCACTCTTCCTTCCTACATATTCAACAACCCCCTAACCCCCTGAGATACCTATTCTTCCTTCCCCTAATCCTTAATTAAGGGACCCTGTGGTGTAGTCAGAAATTTGGAGATAAATGAGTCTTTCATATAATATTATGGCCACGAAACACACACACCTATATAGAGGGAGCTTGTTTCGTGGCATAGTCAGGAGGAATCAAAAGCCTCCAATTTTCATACACGATCACAGGGTCCTTAATTAAGGGGAGAATTTCTTGTTGGTAAATATTTTGAGGGTTACAGCTATATTAATTCCTCCAAACTATGTCAGGAAACAGATAGACGACTTCAGTGTTACTATAATTGGGTCTGGATGGGTGGGTATGTTTCGTGACATAGTTTGGAGGAATCATTACACCTTTAATAAGGACCCTGTGATCGTGTATGAAAATTGGAGGCTTTTGATTCCTTCTGACCATGCCACGAAACAAGCTCCTTCTATATACAGTAGGTGTGCGTGTTTCGTGGATATATCTGAAGGACTCATTTACCTCCAATTTTCTGACTACAACAACACAGGGTCCTTAAGAGTGAGTGGGAATTAAGAGATCCTGTTTATCTGTCTGTCTAAAGTGGGACAGGAAGGAAGAGGAAGGGAAAGGCATGCATTTACTTGATCTTGGTTGTACAGTTAGCATCAAAAGTCCTGCATCAGTTGGTGAATGTAAGCATTGTAAGATATTTTATGTAAGTGAACCCTAATTAAAAATATTGTACAATTATTGGACCCTGTGATCGTGTATGAAACCTGGTGGCTTCTGATTCCTCCTGACTATGCCACGAAACAAGCTCCTTTAATGTTAAGTAGTGATTCGTGGTAGTATTTGAAGGACTCTCAAACCTCCAATTTTCTGACTCCATCATGGGGGTCCTAAATTAGTTAATGGAATCTAATCATGAATCCTTGTTGTTGGGGACACACACACACACACACACACACACACACACACATTAGGTAGCATATCATCACGGTCGGTGTAGTTTTTCTTTGTTTTCATGTAAAGAGAGAGAGAGAGAGAGAGAGAGAGGGAGAGCTCGCCGGCGGCCATGATGTGACGTCACGGCCTCAGGGGTTTCCCAGTCAAAGTTTCTATTGACCTTGGTGGAGTGTGACATAAGGGATCCTTCTTTCTAAGAGAACGTATACTTGTGATAAATAATTTCTGACTACGACCTTCACAACCTCTTCCGTCCTTACCCGAATTTCATATTAAAAAATCTATCGATGACTACCTTAAGGACCTTAATTGTGATTGTGTTTAATCGTGTATGGGAACTGGAGGCTTCTGATTTTTCCTGACTCTGCCACGAAACAAGCTCCTTCCATATAGATGGTGTTTCATAGCAATATTTGAAGGACTTATTTACTTCCAATTTTCTGACTATATCATAAGTTCTCTTAATGGTCAAGATATCCGGCAAATTTTATGCATTTCCAGATCTATACCTGAATATATGTAAAAATAATATGGCCTGCATTTGGTCACGACTAGGTGTAATACTCCCTGGTCAGAAATTATGTATCACGAGTGTACTGTACTTGGGAATTGACAGAATCTTCCTTCCTTTCTCACCATTATATTAATTCGCTTTTGATGTTGTTGTTGTTCTGTTGATTTCCTGTTATTTATATTTTTCCTTTCTCTGTTGATTTCCTGTTATTATTGTTTATCTTCTTCAGCATTATATACTCGTTTGGGTTGTATTCCTGTTGTTTTTCTTTCAGTCTCTTGAGAACGAAACATTTCAACTAAATATTACAAAAACAACAACAACAACTGTCAGGTCGGTCCTGGAGTGGCGGCGTCTACGTCGTGGGACCCCCCCCCCCCCAAGGGCTGCCAACGAAGGAAGCTATGGGGCCAAACCGCCACCAAATCCACCCGCCCCCATCAAGGAGGCCCGAGTTCCTGCGAACGGCTTCGGTCACCCAGGCAATTATCACACCCCTCACACAACATACACAATTACACATATTTTCATCACCGAGAAATGATCCTCCGGCTGTCATTTCTCGGCTTCTCCTTCTAGCCGGAGACACTGAGAGCAACCCAGGACCCACCAACAAACACACACGTCCAACATGACCAAAACCCAACGAACAGAGAACGGGATCAGTTCAATGCAACCCTTGCAGAAACTAGACCCACCCTACAAATACAACACCTGCCTCCAAACAACACTACACAAACACATAGACTCGTCCTCCATCACCCACACCACCACTCCTACCCCCACCACCCTTACTCCCAACACCATCTCCATCTCTATCCCCACCAAAGACTCCCCCTCCCCACCCCAACACAGCAGCACACAACACACGCCGCACCCACAACATAAATATACTTCAGATAAATATCGATGGCATTAACACCAAAAATCAAGAACTTACACACTTCATCATACAACACTACATACACATTGCCATCTTACAAGAAACCAGATTACATAACACACACAAAACACCTACATTCCCCAACTACACCACCATCAGACAAGATCGAGCCAACGGCAATGGCGGCGGACTCATCACCCTAGTCCACAAATTCATTAACTATATACAGTGCGCACTGATTCAGTCCATACACCATTCACAAACCATCAAACAAACCACATCATCCACAACCTCAAACACTCACCTGCCTGTGGTCCTGACAACATCAGTAACATTCACCTTAAACACCTCAGACCACAAGGCATACAAGCACACATTAACATAGCAAACTACAGCTCCTCACACAACACAATACCCAACGCCTGGAAACACGGAAACATCATCACTATCCCCAAACCCAACAAAGACGTCACACTACCCTCATCACTCCGTCCCATCACCCTCCTTTGCACCCCCTCCAAAGTTACTGAACACCTCATCATCAGCCAAATCACACCACACATTCCCCTTGCATCCTCACAACATGGTTTCAGACCACTACACTCAACAAACACTCTTCTTACATATCTCACACAAAGAATCTATGATGGCATCAACTCAGATAGAACACTCCTAGTCACACTGGACATTAGTAAAGCATTTAATGCCATCCCCCGCCACAACCTCACAAACAAAATATACAACACAAACAATACAAAAAGATGGCTGGCCAGCTTCTTGGGAGGAAGAATAGCCCATGTTACACATGCTGGTCAGTCATCTAACATAAAATGTTTCACCAACGGCGTCCCCCAAGGTTCTGTACTGTCACCCAGCTTTTTCAACTTATACATGCATGACCTACCAACACTCCAGACACCACAAATACATGTAGCCTCCAACGCAGACGACCTAACACTCACATATACACACAGAAATGCAGAAACAGCCACTCACATCCTCCAACCCTACCTCAACACACTCAATGCCTGGTTCATCACAAACAGACTCAAAATAGCGCCCACCAAGTCAACAGTCACCCTTCTCACCAACCATAACACCGAACACCGATACACAACACACCTCACCATAAACAACACACCTATACCACACACACACACACACAATACTTGGCATAACATAAAACACATCTATGACATTCAAACAACACATCACAACCATCAAAAACAAATGCATGCAAAGACTTAAGGCCCTCAGATCACTCGCCAGCACAACATTTGGACACAACAAAGAAACCACAACCACAGTGTATGAACAATACATCCGATCAGTGATGGATTATGCAAGCCCCACCTGGGCCTCAAACCTCACTGAGACTCATCTCAACACCCTACATACCATACAAAATAGAGCCCTAAGGACAATCACAGGCTGCACGTACAGCTACCACACCTACAGACCACTTTCACCATGAAACCAAAATCTTCAAGATTAAGGACCATTTTGACATGAGAGGCACACAAACATTTGCTGCAGCCTCCAGAAGTCTACGCCATATGCACCCACTACACTACATGGCAAAACACCCAGGGATGCCAAGAAACATCAAAACAACACCCAGTACACGATACCATACACAAATACTATAATCTCTTACACCCTGCCCACCCCAAACCAGTCTCCAAAAACACATCCATACTCAAATCACCCACCAATCCATAAAAAAACATAAGAACAGCACCCTGCTGCATGCACGACCCCCTAACATCCACCCATCAGAATCCTCCCTTCCCAGTGAGGACAGAGTCCACCTGGCCAGCCATCATCCGGCCCTTTTGACATATCAAAAGAAACTAGATGGAGCCATCGCAGATACCTGTCCAGGATGCAAACTGTGGGAAAGCCCAGTTCAAGCCATGGCCTTCCTCAAGAGCTCGGGGCTGCTCGGTCAGCCATCTTGAGGAACTTCAACAACAACAACAACTGTCAGGTCAAAGATGAATGTCAAGTTTTACAGTTCCACTTTTATTATAACTCCTTCGTGTGTGTGTGTGTGTGTGTGTGTGTGTGTGTGTGTCACAATACTCAGTACAGAAAGTTTAAACTAGGTATGGGCATGATATGATCGAGTAATAAGACTTGATAGAGCCACGTGGGCGGGAACCGGGAACCAGAGGCAATTTTATTAAGGCTGTATAAGAAGCATGGGTACCAACTAATAAGTACAGAAATGGATGTCCTCCCACAACACAGGTTAACTAAGGTCAGATATCAGTGGTAAAGGGAGTAATCTGGTATGTTAAAAAATGGCGGGAAAATAAGATATCGTGTTCAATACCGCCATAATTTAAAGATGTCGTGTTTTTTCCCTAATTTTATTCATAGATGTCGCATTTATCCCTCATTTAGTGACGTCGTGTTTTCTCTCTAAATATAAACAAAGACGTCGTGTTCCCCACATCAACAAGACGTTATATATTTATTAATGTATGGATATTGTAAGCATCACACACAAGGCACAGCAGCCATGGCACATACACACTCCTCACAACCTTTCTCTGGGTTGTCAATGTAGGCTGTGAGGGAACAATCACTTGGACACGACGACGACGATGAAGAAGAAGAACGATGATGATACGGTTGATCCATTATCTGGTGGTAATCGTCATACATAGAGGATGGATAGCTCTTATGATAACCCTTATGTCCCCCATAGCTCTTGGGGGGATAGTGTACAATTGGAGGCATGGCTAGGATAGGTGGATAGGACATAGGTGGTGGTGGTGGTGGTGGTGGTAATGATGCACACACACACTCCTTCTCCCCTGTAGCTGGGTTGATAATAATGGCTGGGTGGGCACAGTTGGCAGGACATGACAATGGGGATTTGGACTCGTCTTTGTCGTCACACATCTCTGGGGTGGTGGTGGTACATGGTGTGGTAGTGGTGGTACAAGGGGTAGTGGTAGTGGTGCATGGGGTGGTAGTGGTACATGGTGTGGTAGTGGTGCATGGAGTGGTAGTGGTGGTACAAGGGGTAGTTGTAGTGCATGGTGTGGTGGTAGTGGTGCATGGAGTGGTAGTGGTGGTACAAGGGGTAGTTGTAGTGCATGGTGTGGTAGTGGTACATGGAGTGGTAGTGGTGCATGGTGTGGTGGTAGTGGTGCATGGAGTGGTAGTAGTACAAGGTGTAGTAGTGGTTGTGGTAGTGCAAGGAGTGGTTGATGTCGTACAAGGAGTAGTGGTTGTACAAGGTGTTGTTGTAGTTGTACAAGGTGTGGTAGTAGTCGTACAGGGAGTGGTACTCGTAGTACAAGTTGTAGTAGTGGTAGTACAAGGTGTAGTTGTTGTACAAGGTGTGGTAGTAGTACAAGGTGTAGTAGTAGTACATGGTGTTGTAGTAGCATAGTAAGGTTTCATAGTAGTCATAAGAGCATTACTATGACTATCACCATAATGATTACGAAGGTGTTGTGGTAGAGTTGCACATCCACACTCCAAACATCCGGTGCGTGGGTTGGTTACATGGACAGTCAACTTGCACATTTTGGGACACACCAGCTCACCACACTTGGCTTGGAGGGGGGGGGGGGGAAAGAAAGGATGATATATTATAAGCAACTGAAAACACATTGATATTATATTTTTGTGTATGTGTGTGTGTGTGTGTTGTTTATTAGAATCTAGAGAGACACGCCCACACATTCTGTAGGTGTAGGTGTGTGTGTGTGTGTGTTTATAATAATCTGTACACACACATCTAATGCAATCCTCGACAAACTACATCAGCATACTAAATCTAACATAATCTAAGACTAATTACAGTACACTAAAATTTTCTACTCTCTGGTATGTACACAATCGGCCTCAGGAATTATTGGTACACAGAGCATGATGTCTTTAGTGACCCTGTGATGTAGTCAGAAAATTGGTGATTAATGAGTCCTTCAAATGTTGCCACGAAACACACACACCTATATGGAAGGAGCTTTTTTCGTGGCATAGTCAGGAGAAATCAGAATCCTCCAATTTTCATACACGATCACAGGGTCTATAAATGAACTCCGGTAAGTACAGTATGTATCAGACAGGATATGGGTTGTAATAATTGGTGCACTGGTATGTTATATATGATTCACAACAACAACAACAACAACACCTATATACTTGGTGAGTGAGTAGACAGAAAATTATTGTTTGGTTGGTGAGTTAGTCGACAGAGAAGGATATTTTGGTTGTTTGGTTGGTTGGTAAGTAAACAGAGAAGGATGTTGGTTGTTTGGTTGGTTGGTAAGTAAACAGAGAAGGATGTTGGTTGGTTGGTGAGTGAGTAGACAGAGAAGGATGTTGGTTATTTGGTTGGTTGGTAAGTAAACAGAGAAGGATGTTGGTTGTTTGGTTGCTTGGTAAGTAAACAGAGAAGGATGTTGGTTGGTTGGTGAGTGAGTAGACAGAGAAGGATGTTTGTTGTTTGGTTGGTTGGTTGGTGAGTAGACAGAGAAGGATGTTGGTTGGTTGGTGAGTGAGTAGACAGAGAAGGATGTTGGTTGGTTGGTTGGTTGGTAAGTAAACAGAGAAGGATGTTTGTTGTTTGGCTGGTTGGTTGGTGAGTAGACAGAGAAGGATGTTGGTTAATATCTTACCTCTGCTAAGTCCTGCATTTCTTATTTTCCACTCCAGTAGGTTGAGTAGACCGTACCCTGACCGAGATAACTTCATGAGGCCGTGTTTCCTGTAGTAAGGCTTCATCATTCCTATCTCTGGTGCAGGGAGAGAGAGGTTAGTTTATGAGAAAGAGAGAGGGCAGTTAGTGGTATAGTGAATAGTGAGTGAGTGAGGGAGAGAGAGAGAGTAAGAGGTCGGGAAGTTAGTTGGTGAGAAGAGTGAGGTAGGGACAAAATGGTTAATATAAACAATGTATAAGATTCTTCCCTATACACCTACCAATTCCCTCTAGTTTTCCCTGGCAATAAAACAATTTGGAAGGGAGGTCATGGATGCACCAAGTATGGAAAAATTGATGTGGAATTTAGGACAGGAAAGAACGAGGGAAAATAATTGTCCCATTACCTTCTAACAACACTACAAAGTTTAGCGTGTGTTGTTGTGGGTAGCTTGTTTTAGAGATAATTATTAGTCAAGATGTTTTTCGAAAGTTTCTATTGTGTTACAGGAGGATAATAATAATAATAATAATGTCTCTATTCACCCACCTCCCGAGATGGAGAGAGGGAGGACCAACAGAAGCAGACGCAGCAGCAGGAAGAACATGACGATGAAGAGGTGGGCGTGTCTACAGCAAGACTGTCACTGTGGCGCGAAAACTGCCGAGGGAGCCTTTATATATACCAGGCCCAACACGGTAAATTGACTCACTGACCAAATGACAGACACATATACTTCGCAATACAGAGCTTCTGTTTTTTTTTCTAATATACCTTTTTTTCATAGAAAGAATAACAGCAGCAATAAGGGGTGAAGGTGAGTTTATCAGACCTTAAGGAATTATATATTCTATTCAAATCCCATATATATATATATATATATATATATATATATATATATATATATATATATATATATATATATATATATAAAACTAAAAAGAATGAAACATGTCACAGTTTCCTTCTTGTATATTTATATAATTTTCTGTGATTTATTAATGAACATCTAGTTTTATCATTATTATAATTATTATCAACTCCAGGTAAGAGAGAGAGAGAGAGATATAGCTAGAGGTAATGTTTTGTGTGTAGGCTATATATGTGTGCAATCATTATCCTCTGTCATTCATTTTGAGTGTGGATTCATAGCCTTATCAACTTTTGCTAACCCTTTCCATACACTGTAACCCAATAGTATCTTTATATTCCTTTACCATTAAACTTAAATCCAATCACCCGTATCCTTCCTTCTTCCTTCATTTTCCACTCTCTCTCCTTTGTTTCTTCCTTCCTCACCACCCCGTGTCTGACTATGATTGACCATTGTTTATAATCCAAAGAGTCAGCAGGATAACTGCAACACTCATCCCATTCTCAAAATACTCTCATTCATCACCCAACCAACCAATCTTCCGTGTCCTTCTTTCCTTGTTTTCATTGTTCGTTCATTAATTCCTTTCTTCCTCCCTCCCTTCCTTCCAGTGTTTACAAGTTACAGATAAGTAGGCTAGGCTACCTAGCTTTGTAAATTTTTGATCTATGAAATATAAATACATATAAGTGTACACCTACCTTCCATTCATTCCAAAATGCTAAATAAAAATATAATGACTGTGATATATTATGCACGTATGTGAATGTATGCTGGGTTAATGTTTACAGTCAAGAATATCAGCAGGATAACATAATAATTTCCCCAGTCATGTGAAACCAAACAGTCAACATCAACACTGACCAACCAACCAACCACAACAAATAAGAACGAGAATAGGATGTTTATATACCAAAACAAAAAACCTAATATATCTCTACTATATCATTTGCTTTTTATTCTTGTATCTTATTATTATTATTATTATTATTTTTGAGTGGGTATTGAATTCCTACAGGCCAAACAAAAACAAAATCTATCTCTACAATATTATTTTCTTTTTATTCTTCTATCTTTATTATTTTTTAAAGTGGGTGTTGAATTCCTGCAGGCCACCGGAGGAATATTTTTTTTTTTTTTTTTTTTTTTTAATGCGTGCACACCATCCATCGTTTGCCATAATACATGACCAACTTTACACACAGTTCCTTGCCCAATCACAACACAGCGTTATGTTCCCGCCAAAACACTATCTCCACGCGGGAAAAATAATTCTTTCCCGCCAAACACTATCTCACTCGTGGGTAAAATATTCGTGACGAAACACAACAATAAAACGTGATGTATGGAGGGCTCTCGATGTCTTCCCGCCAATTATCTCGCTCCATTTTTTCGGCTTGACATTAAAAATTTATGCAGTGTTTTTTTTTAGCATAACGCGAAATGTCTTATGGTTTTTATATATACATACACATAACTTTATCTTCCCTGTTCACGGGGGTTAGAGGAGTACAAGTAAGGGTGACTATACTATACAGTCGTGGACATAAATTTCAATACACACGTGGGTAGCTCGAAAATAAATAAATAAATATATTGTTGACGACTGTTTTCACGTTCTCAAATTATTTTATTGTTTTGAATAGTGAGTAGCTGCAGGTAGTAAATTAGAAGAAGGTACTTATTCCAGTGTGTGTGTGTAGTAAATTAGAAAATAGGATAAAAATAGTACTTAAGCTACTTATCGCAGTCTAGCAGATAATGAACAGAAGGAAAGTGTCAACACATACACGAGTCAACCCAATGTGGAAGAAATTTTTTATCCACAACTGTATTATATATATATATATATATATGTGCGTTACTGTAGCTGCTTCACTGTTTGTTTATCTCTGGTTGCGAGGTTTTAACGTTTTCCCATGCCTTCAGTTACTGCTGGGGAATTTCCTGAAGTAGTGCACAAAGATAAACAAATAAATTAATACATTAGCAGGTGTTTCTCAAGTAAATAATATGTACGTATAACCTACAAAGATGTGGGCTATATGTTAATTCATTAAATGTGGATGAAAGAAGACAGTCGTAAGCCCAGGCATTCATCATAGAAATCTAAACCAAAACTCGGGGACATTGCCAAATCCATACAATTATCACTAGACAAACACTGACAGTAGAAGAGAATGGTCTCATGGTACTAGTTAGTTTATTGTTATATACAGTAATATCTATATTCCAGACAACTCATATTATGACATAGACCAACACCTTTATTGACTTTTGGTGGTGGTGGTGTTGATCAATGCATCGATTTTTTTTTCCAGACATTTTATATCATATACAATTGTTTTCTCTATTCACCACTTATAATGATTCAGCAATAACAGATGTCACTTAATTACTTGCCCGGTATTGAAAGACTGTTGTATGTTAAATTAGGACAAAAACATCATCCATTCTTTGAATTTTTTTTTTATTTTCCACAAAGGCAAGATGTCTGAAGCCTACAGGAGGTATTATCCATAATGTTCAACTGTATCTTCGGCCACATCATGGAAAGTGCATATTCACTTGTCTCTTTAACTGTCCTTAAGAAACAAGTGTATGGAACTGGTGTATCATTATGCTCTCTTTGTTCTTTATGAATATTGAGTTGTCATAATGATTGACACTTCACTCTGAACAAATTGTCATATTTAGCTTTTACTTCACACACTTGGCCGTTCACAAATAAAAAGTTATAACATAATATCCAATGTTTTGGATGAAGTATTATCAAATGTAAAACTAACATACACTCAAACAATATTATACACAAAGTAAAGGACTCAAAAATACAAAACCAATAAAAAGAGCTCCACTTACAATTACTTATGGACACAATAGTTGAGGATTTACATTACTTTGTAAATGGAAAGTTTCCTTACCACTTAAGAGAAGATTCTTTTGTTGGTGAATTGGAAGGTGTCTGATTCCTCCAAGTTATATCACAAAACAGTTCCACTATTAGTATTATTGAGGGGGTGTATGTTTTCTGGTATAGTTAGGAGGAATCAGTAGCCTTCCAATTTACCAAATAGAGAATCTCCCCTTTACTTTATAGTTAATGTTTAGATGCTTCAAAAACCTCAACTTTTTGGACCCAATCTGATCTTAAACACAAGATATGATATTGTAATACCTTTTATTTAAGAAAATACAGTACAGAAACCCCATACTGTTGTGAAATATAGGGCCACATGTAAAAACATCTGTGGTGTTGATGATGGCTGTGTTGTTTGTTGTTATAGTCTGGTACTGGTACAACCAATGCCATCGTCAACACTATGGATGTTCTTGCATAAGGATCATACTATCCATCTTATCCACGCTGTCTAATCTAGAGTATTTCTAAAACTTAACCAATATTATTATATATTACTAAATTAACACCTTCAGTGCAATGCCATTGTTGGGATTTTGTTCTGACTACAGTACAGTAATATCAGATGATTTTATAAAGCTAAATGGGAATACCAATACATGGACTGAAGGAGTTAAAATATTAATTATATATCTCCATTTGCATAATGGCAGCCTTGGAGTACAGCTGTTTTAACATCATCTGTAATTAGTTAATCTATAGCTAAGTGTAAATTACTACAGATGGTTGTTGTATGTGGGAAACCATGATGGGTCAAAGTTTATCATCCAAGGGTTACCTACAACAATATATTAGCCAATCAAATGAAACTACTCACATCAGTTGTATCTACTATCACCTATATAAAATATAATTACTATAATTCTTATTAATGAAAGCAATTTCAATGGTAAACAGGTAAAGGACTCGTCCTACAATTTTCTGTTCCTTGTCACTTTGCTACAGGGATATTGATTATATTGGCATAGAGGGGAGATTCTCTTGTTGGTGAATTGAAAGGTCTGTGGGATTCCTCCAAACAATGCCAGGAAATAGACGACTTTAATGTTACTTTAACGAGTGATCTGTTTTGTGGCAAAGTTTGGAGGAATCAGTAGCCCACTAGTTTACTCTCAAAAGAATCTCCCATTAAGTCACACTGACAACAGGTGCTTAATAAAACACTTCAGAATTTATGCAGAAAGTAGAATGAGAGAAAGAATAATTTAGCTATGTCTTACTGGACCCGGGTCCTCAAGCTGAAGAAGGTCGAATGAATGTGGTAATGTGTACAAGTTCTGACACCATAAAAGTCATAACTGGAGAGGAAGATAGAAGACACACTGCTGGGCCTGGAAGATCCTGTAGCAAAGGGAGAAGGAAAGGGACACCAAGCACAAAGGAAATAGAAGGAAAGGCGGGTTATTTGAAGAATTAAAAGGGAATGGCTTGGATCTGAAGGGTAAATTTTGTAGTAAGGTTATCCCACAAACCAGGGAGATTGCTGTACTGTATTTGAGTAAATCTTCACACATGTAATATAATGTGTTCTTTCTTTGTATAACACGAAGTATTATGCCAATAAATAATACTGCAATGTAATGCTATAAATAGGCAAAATTCATTTTAATGTATCAAGTGAATAAAGTAATACAAAATAGTTTTCAATCTGTGGAACACTTACACTATTTTACACAACTGATTACCAGTACAGTATTAATAAATAATGAAGATAAAAATGAGACTTACTTATGCTTTACATACAAAGAGCAGAGCAGGACAAACAGTTCTGCCACATACATGAGTGGTCAACATCTTTGTAACCCTTCATGGAAAACTTTAGCCTGGAAAAATATGCAGGCCTTCAAGCACTGGACATGTGATTTGGAACTACTTAGTAAAGTTAATGAAACATCATCTGAGGAGCCTTTCATGAGAACTATCAACTTTTACATTGTTAAGACAAAGACATGAGAGGGAAAACTTTATACAAAAAAAAATATTGCCTCCTCCTCAAGTGGTGCTTTCCATTTACAAGACTGGACATAATTATCACCTGTTTGGGAAAATAACAGTAGGAGACAGAAAACAAAAAATTTTCTGTCCCTACTCAATTGACCAGTCTTATGGAGTTCCAAACATCATGTCTGTCTCATCACAACAACAGTTATGGTACAGTCAGCAAGAAACTCTGCTCACCCAGATAATATTCATCTACCTGTATGATTATTTTCTCAAAGGGAATGAGACATATCAATCCATGAGTGAATTTAATGTAGTAAAATGCTTTCTTTCTTTACCTTTATGCTCATCCTGAAGTGCAAGGAACTCTAAGGTGAAGATTATTATTGCTGGCTGTACACTTTTGATGTTCGAGTTTCCAGTGTGCAAGATGGAACAACATATGATGACATTCCTCCAGCAGACACCACAACAGTGTTTTTGTTGTACCTTCTCATTGTACAGTACATTACTCCAGTTTCAATGCAATCTAAAATTATCCTGGAGGAAAACATCTTACACCTAATTACAATTGCTCCCTCTACAACAATACATAGGTTTAAGGTTCACAGTAGAGTAAAAGTGATGTCACATGGAGCAACAGTCTCTAATTTTGTCACTTCCATTGCTTGTTCTTCAATTGAAGAGGTAGAGAGACCATATTAGGCCTGGCAGACCCTGTAGCACAAGGCAGAAGGAGATGGGGAGGAGGGATAGCAAGCATGGGAGAAAATAGAACGAATGTATGAAAAGGGAAAGAACAAGGGAGAAGGAGATGGGGAGGAGGGACAGCAAGCACGGAAGAAAATAAAAGGAATGAATGAAAAGGGGAAGAGAAGAGTTTGTGCTAGGCCACAAAGACCTAACACCACAAAAGAAAAGGAGACCGAGAGAAGGGAAAAGAAGCACAAAGGAAATGGAAGGAAAGGCAAGGACAGTAGAAAAGAAGAAAGGGCTCAACTTGGGTCCAAAGGGTGGCCAAAATGCACTCTTTGTAAGAACTGCCTTCCTCTGCCATTTACAACAATTTAATCACAGGTTAGCTTCTAGTCTGTGCCAACCCTGTAAGCACAATTACCAAACTGCTATTTAATACATGCAATTATACCAAATATTATTAAATAATTACACTGGCCTGACAAAACACTAGTGATTGATGCACCGTGTGACTTCACCTTAATCCATACATGTATCCCAAGTCTATACTACAAGTCCTTGGGTGGAGATGGTACGCTACACAAATTACCGACCACATTCTTAATCTGTACACTCTCAATTGATGATGGTTAGACCTGACTGTGTTGGTAAGCAATAGGTATATCAGGAGACCATTATTATTATCACAGAACACAATACCTCCAAATCACACCAAACAGTTTTTAATTAATGTGCAACAATTCTTGTTAACAATGAGTCACATCAGGAAAAGCATACAGTAGTTTTTTCGTTCACATAATTTTAGGGATTAAGTTTAGTAAGAACAGCCTCCTGACATCCCCAAAACATGTATAGCTAATATGGAATCAAACCATCCCACTGGCAGGTATATACAGTATTAAACATATGGTTGAAATGTTTTTCTATATGATCCGCTACAACCTGGGCGGACACATTGAAAACACTATGTATCTGGGTAAGTTTTGGACTTGTTGTGGCCCATCACACTGCTTGAGAACTACATTCATTGTTAAGTGTATGCTGATTCTTGCACAATGTCTCATGCTAGCAGTTGGTTGAAATGAGTGACCACTGTTAGTGTACAGTACTAAGTCTTAGTTTGTGGGTCGAACCAAAGATTTATTTATTACTAGAGAGGATCTTCTACAAATCTACATCACCACAATACAAGTGCAATTATATGAAATTTTCTTTAGGTTTGCAGTGGACTTATCTCATTTCCATTACATGTACTCTAAAAACATCTTGGAATCACCATCTGCCAGCATTTGTGCTTTTAATAAACTTGGTTTCTTCCTTAAACTCTAGATACCAGTAGTAACCTAACCTCTTTAAATGTCCTTAAGAGAAGAGCTAAAATATTCTGGAAACAGTGAGAGGTGAGGACTACCACCAACACCACCAGGTCTATGTGTGACCCCTGGGAACATATCAATAATAATGTCAACCTCACACTTCCTCCTCCTCCAACCTTCTGGTAATGTTAGCACAGTATTGACAAGCATGGCAAGAGGACAAGTGTGGAGAGTTGTGGGTGGGTGGAAATGTATGTATGTATGTAGAGAGGGCTGTGTTCTTTACCGACAACTTTTATCAATCACCACCAGAACCATCACTGCTTTTCATTCAAACCCAAACAAAAGTGTAGGGTATTGATCAGCAAATGTATAAAGAAACAAGGGCTGGGTGATGCTACTTTGGGAGACTATATTTACAGTACAATGTTCAAAACCATACTGATAGCCACACTGTCCACTCTGATCTGGCTGGCTGTAGCTGCCGTGTACTTGGACAACTGTAAGATGGATAAACCTGACAGCACAAAAGAGTTGGGTCTAAACTGCATATGCACATAATACTTTGCTATTATGGTGTTGTTTATGTGGGATCCATTACACACAGATCCCTTAATTAACCCTTGCAAAGCGAAAAGTTAAAGAAATGGCACCAACTACTGTACAACAGAAATGGAATTTTGGGATAAAAATTTGTCTGTTCATTGATAAGGCTTTAGGAAGTCTTTACCAAAACTGCCAGAACACACATACACTGTACATGCCTGACACAGCATAAGTGGATCTTATGACACACAATGAAGCATCATGAAGAAAACACAGGATCACTAGTGGACACATAATCCTACTTCACATTTTCTTAACCTCAGACAGACGAGGAATTGGAAAAGTGTAACCGAGAGAGATAAAAACTTATGAGAATATAGACATTTCAGTATTGCTTCTCTTCAAAGAATATTTTTCCTTTATACAGTGTCTGCACACTTTAGGTACAAGAGTTGTGCAGCAGTAGAGACAGAAAATTATGCTGTTCCATTTAATCTGGTTTACTTGTAACAACTTACAAACATTTCTGATTTAAGGAGACGTCGCACAGGTTTAAAAGTCACGAGATAGCTTCACACTAACTGAATTACTATATATCAAGAATAAGAATAAGTGTCAAAATATATTTGTAAATCAAAATAGTTTCTTTACATTTGAGAAGCTGGTAATGCCTCCCATCAATAACAAAAGTAATAATTACATAAGAATTATATTGGTAAATCAAAATAGTTTCTTTACATTAGAGATGCTGGTAGTGTCTCCCGTCAAAAACAATAGTAATAATTACCATGTATGGCATTCACAGAACATCATCAAACTGTCTGCTGTTGTTTAAACAATACTGTACAATATCCCAGTCCAGAGTGGGCTACAATGGTGTATATGGTTCAGTCTGATAGGATGCATTGTTACCATTTTCTACCAATTACTACTTCAACACAAAACATTCAATTTGTCCGGTTACAGATCGAAGTGTAATCAGTCTCAAAGAGTTGCATTAGTTTCAACCTCCTTTAGTCTACAGTGAATTTCTCAGCTCTCCTTCACTCTGACTGTGTGCAATTTACAAGAGGCAAAGATAGTATGAAGACGGAATTATTTAAGCAGCATAACACTGTAGACACCGGACATCAGCTACTGAGGAAAAAATGCATTGCAAGATAAAGATCATGTCAGACAATGACCATAAATTACTGCAGCTTATCCTAGTTGTTGTTTTTTTTAGATCAGCAGTTTTGATTCCCATTACCAAAGCATTAATGATTTACATATTCCTGATTTGTATGCGGCTACATAATTAATATTTTAGCAAGTTTGTTCATCAATATATACAGAAACAAAGTCCTGAGGGAGCGGGGATTTAGAGCAATATTATTATGGACATGTTAAGGGAATATTGTTTAATGGAAGGGCTACTGATTCCTCCTCCAAACAAGATCCCCAACACGTATACTGAAGCAACGTGTTACCTGGGAGTCTGAAGGGTCGCTATCTTCACTGTTTGATGACAAAATAGTATCCCCTTCAGAGACAAGTTAGTTTAGTGTTAAAAAAATTCACCCAGCATGGAACATCCTCAGCCAACTGCCTAAATAAATGAATCCCAGCCTCAACTCTCACTCCTGCACACAAAGACACCATTTTTATCATTTTCTTATCATTACTAGACCTAAATTTTTTTAGCTGAAACACTTATAACTCTATCTAGATTGGCCATCCTTCCAGCCTCACCCCTCAACTCCATACATTAACATAGTAGTGTTAATATTTCTCATAATAACCCCTGAAATAGTGACATTTATTGTATACTACTTCTAAAACTGCTTAAGAAAACTACCCAGCCAGGGGTCAATGGGGGACACTAGGGAAGGATTCATTTATCCTTAGTGAGCTGAGTGTGAGTGTACAGAGTGAGCCGAGTGGTGTGAGTGTCCAGAATGAGCAGATGGAATTGAAAGTGAAAGTCCAGTGTGTGCAGAAGGAGCTGAATGTCCAGAGTGTGCAGAAGGAGCTGAATGTCCAGAGTGTGTTGAATGTCCAGAATGAGTGGTTGAGTGTCCAGAGTGTCCTGAATGTGTCGAGTGTCCAGAGTGATGTCCAGAGTGCGAGGTTCCATGCCCCGATGAGGAGATGGTTGAGTGTGCATGTACCACCATATGAGCGTTGAGATCTCCTTTCCTGGGGAACCGTTCACCACATCTATCACAGGTGAAGATTTTTTCCCCGCTGGCGTGCATCTGTCGGTGTGAGTTGAGGTGGGCTTTCTGTGTCAACATCTTACCACATTCTTCACACTTGAATCTCTTTGAACCAGAGTGAGTGTATTGGTGCCTCTGTAAGTTGCCCTTGCTGGAGAACCGTCGAGCGCACTGCTCACATTCATAGTTCTTTTCCCCGGTGTGCAGCAGTTGGTGGGACTTGAGGTGGCCTTTCTGGATGAAGAGCTTCCCACAGTCTTCACACTCGAACCTTTTCTCACCGGTGTGGGTGAAGCCGTGGCGCTGCAAGTTACCCTTACTGATGAACCTCTTCCCACACACCATACACTCATAGTTTTTTTCCCCAGCATGCATCAACTTGTGGGACTTGAGGTGGCCATTTTGAGAGAACATTCTGCCGCAGAGGTCGCACTCGAACTTCTTCAAACCGGCGTGGATGATCATATGTCGCTGTAAGTTACCCTTGCTGGAGAACCACTTGAGGCACTCGCTACATTCAAACTTCTTCTCATGCGCCATGTGCTCGTTTTCATACTGGGTTGTAGAGTTGGAGGTTGTGCTGTCTTGTTGTGTCGGTTGGGGGTCCAGAGGCTCTTCCTTCTCTTTGACAGGGAAGAGTCGACTATACTCCTCAAACATGAAATATTTATCAGGGCAACTAGAAAATCTGTCCATTTTAAACAACCTGTGTCAGATATATTCTGTAAACATGTGATATATCCTCAAGCAAATATAATTGCTTTAAATTTTCAAGAACCTCATTGCCCTGTACAATTCACCAGAAATAAGGAATTTGGGAATGTTTTTCAAAAATATTTTTCTTAACACAAAAATTCCCTTGACACCACACTTATATAATTACTGAGTCACATCCGTATATGTAGTCTTGTTTTCTGAACTCAATACGAAGCTTATCTAGTAAAGTGCCAAGTCAGAATCGATGAAGTCTTCACATGACGATTCCAACGACTCCAGCACTCACACACTGTGTACCACCTGCAATATACAACATCAGAATAATTTACAGTTAATTAATTGTATACATTATAATATATATATCAAAGGTGAGAAGAAAATTAGTGGTGTTAAGTCAATAAACCCATGATAATATTTAAAAACAACAACGGAGGCTTCCAAAACCAACTTGCGGAAAGAATACTATATATCGCTTTAAGGGTGCATAGTACAGTACAGTATTGGAATATCTGGTACAACTAACTCCTCCTAAGTACTATTCCAAGCAACAGGCTACCATAATTTTTCGTCATCAAGTCCTGTTTCCTTGGTACCGAGGCGTTCATAGCCAGTTTTAAATACCGAAGCCCAATTCTCTCACTTACTCATTTCCACACTCACTCGCTCATTCTCACACTCACTCATTCTCATACGCAACTACTCATTCCCACACTCACTCACTCATTCTCAATTACTCATTCCCACACTCACTCACTCACTCATTCTCACTCACTCACTCATTCCCACATTCACTCGCTCGTTCTCACACTCACTCGATCTAATTCCAATATTCTTTCAAAAAAAAAACTTTCCTGTTCTATTATTCCATTTAAACTAAATATATGGTAACCATATATATTGTAATGTATCTATATACAGTAAAAGTCCAGTCTTTCGGCATCCAATGTTTTGGCACATCCGATTTTACAGCACTTTTTAAAAATAGTCCCATTCTGATAATTATTCAACATTTCGGCACATTTTCCGAAAGATATCGGTACATGGCAGCTTTGAAAAGGGCGCCATGATCGTCAGCCATCTTGTGTAGTGACGTCATGGATCAAACTCCTCCCATTAGGCTAATGGCTAGCTACCCGTGCTCTTGGGTGAGAGGGTAAGAGTAGCGCACACAAGATAACGAGTTTATTCTGTATTTGGTCCTTGTGAGTGAGCGTCACTTTCGAAAGCATGGTGAACTTGTGGTGAACTTTGTCATGGCCTACCTCTATTATTACCAATAATTATCATTGAAAAATGGCTTCAACAAGTGGAAATCTTTCTTCTGTAATGAAGAAACACTCACATAAGGTGCTTCCCAGAATGCATCCTTTCTTTGTTTACAGACCTGAGTCCAGCTGAACTTCACTAGTACCATCCCAGCCACAGATCATCTACACATCATAAATATGCCTTGATTTTTGTATTTCACAAATAAAGACGAAAAAATACTTTGTGTATTAATTATTCATTGCTTATAGTTACAAAAAATCACATGCTAGACAATTATCCAATGTTTCGGCACCTACTTGGTCCCGAAGGTGCCGAAAGACAGGACTTCTACTGTATATTGTAATTATCTATATATATTGCAATGTATCTATATCTTTTGCCACTAAATGTCCAGAGTAATGAAAATTGCAGTATAGATTTATAAGAAAAGATTGAAAACATATTTGTTGGTCAAATGTTACAACATGGATATGAGCATTAGAAAAGATTATAGTGTTTAAGGGGGTAATTCACTTTTGTTACATTGGAGTGCGATGATTCCTCCAAAGTATGCCAGGAAACAGGACCAAATGAACAAAAATAATGATCGGTCTTCTGTTCCTAGGAATAGTTTGGAGGAATTGGTTGCTCCATATTTACCAACACTGCACTTCCACCTTAATAATATTGAGGGAGCAACATCTGCTGGTGGAGCGGAGCATACAAAATCTTACAAACAAGTTATGTATCGATACGTGTCACTCAACTTACATCACATTACAAATTATTATCAACTCCAGCTGTTTATATCAATCCTAATAATAATTACATATACCGGTATGGTATGAATTGCTTATAGGGTATAATAATTGGCTGCTGGGGCATTATAATTGTGTGTAGCATATACTAATTCCAAGCAGGGTGTATTATTTCTGTATACGACAATTTAACTGCAGGTAGCGTGTAATAATTACATGCCGGATGTATATTGTATGCGTGTAGGGTGTACTAACTGCGTATAGGGTGTAATAATTACGTGTCAGGTGTATATTGTATGCATGTAGGGTGTATTTATTATGTATAGGGTGTAAGAATTACGGGTTAGGTGTATATTGTATGCATGTAGGGTGTATTGATTACATATAGGGTATATTAACTACATATAGGGTGTAATAATTACATGTTGGGTGTATATTGTATACCTGTAGGGTATATTTATTACAGATAGGGTGCTTTAACTGTGTATAGGGTGTAATAATTATGTGTCGGGTGTATATTGTATGCCTGTAGGGTGTATTCATTGTGTGGATGGTATTGTGTCTGTGTAGGGTGTACTAATTGCATAAAGGGTGTATTTATTATGTATAGGGTGTAATAATAAGATATAGGGTGTAACGCATGCCTGTAGGGTGTATTCATTGTGTATGGTATAGTATGTCCGTGTAGGGTGTACTAATGGCAAAAAAAGGTGTATTTACTGTCTATAGGGTGTAGTAACAGCGTATAGGGTGTAATAATAACGTGTAGGGTGTAATGTGTACCCAGGTCTGGCTTGGACACGAGATAAATACAAATCTTTTTTTCTTCTCTCTTGAAAGCGAAACTACCAAGCCATGGCATCTATCCTCTCACACCCTTATTTCACCTCTCATCTCACCTTATTCTATTCGAGTATCGCCATACACACCCTCTGCTCTTCGGCACACACTGTAATCTCGCACTAGGTCACACAAATACCCACAAAATTGAGGGAAATATGATGAGAACCAAGTGGCTCCCCACGGTTTGTTTTGGTCAGGGAGGCTGGTAGAGAATTCGGTTTGATATAATTCCGGTATTAGGCCATTATCTAGTTACCTCAATATCATTCTAAAATTTGATATTATTAATGTATCGTTATATTAAACTTGAAACTTGAATATTATGTGTATATGTTCCACTATCGTGATGAACAATTTCGGTTCCCCAATAATTTGACGTTAATTTATTGTTTTTTCCCACATAATATCGAAACATGACATGGAAGAAAATTATGATGAAGCACAAACCTAGTTTTTGCTATGATTATGACCCCAAAGACCTATTTAAGAGGGAAAAAATAACCGCGGCTTTCAACAATCCTTTATTCAACGGGTACATTCCGGCAACGATGCTACACACTCACAATGATATATACAGTTACACATAAATATGAAAGGTTTTGTTTACTTTATTATATACTAAATATACTGATTATTACAGAAATTTAAAATCCTCCCTGAAATATAATTCTAAGAGCATTACATATATTGCTACATTATACCATAGTGTGCTACCCCCATGTGTCACCGGCCGGCAGTAATGGTTACGTTATTCGGCTAGTTTTTTATATGAATTAATTTTCAAGAGAAATTTAATTGTATATTTTGCTCATCTAAAATTACATATTTTTCTATCGGTTATTGTGATAATACACCTCCTCCTTGGACGATGACATCACTTAGCTTGTAACATTGATATGTATAAAGCTAGGTTTACTACCATCCATACTAAGTTATTATAATACCATACCTTACCTAACTATTTAATAGAAACATGTATACTATGCTGTTTTGTATTATGTTTTAGTTCTACTCCCAACATAACTCTATTGTAACATCATGCCAACTCGAGAAAAATAGCCAACGAACGGCAGGATTGGCGACTAGAGGGAACGAATTTGGCTATAATAGTGGAGTGTGGGCGGTTTCTCGCCGTTTTAGGCCGTTGATACACTATGCGGCCTCGCCGTAGCGTCGGAGCCGCAAATCCTGTACTGTGTCACACTGTGTGCGGCACGCCGCACAGTGGTATTAAGCACACTTTGCATTAATACAAGAAGAGGGGCGTCGGGGACTGTACGTACTGTACAATCTGAAGAATGATCAGGCTGATTCCTCCCGACTATGCTACGAAACAAGCTCCTTTCATATAGGTGGTATTTCGTGGCTGTATTTGGACTCATTTATCTCCAATTTTATAACTACATCACATACATACATACATACATACATATACCAGGCTTTCATCTCCATGTTGGAGGTAGCCCCGTCACTTCGCACACCCTCCCAAACAAAATGCCCAAACACAGATCGAACCCCCCCCCCCCACCACCACCACACACACACATACACTCCACATCTCAACCCCCCGATCCCTGTTGGAGGAGGGATCACCCCCACCACACAACTACATCTCCTTGTGGGACTACAAGGGATACAGCTAAGTTTACATCCATAATAAGACCCGACAACAAAAGCTGGTTTACCCCTGCCACTTCACTACAGGGCAAACTCCCCCTCCAGCTTTTCGCCGGCCATGGGCCACACTCATGCAGGCCCCTCCCCCAAAGACCATGAAGCCATCTCCACTCTTCAAGCATTCATCATACTCCTCTACTCGTTTCTGTCATGCACAATCACTCTACCTTGCTCCACAGATATACCTCTTCCACTCAGAGCTTCTTTTACAGTGTCCATCCATCTCTGTGGCCTTCCTCTCCTCCTTACACCTCCCACTTCTGAGCCCCCTATCCTCTTTACCATTCTATTCTCCTCTATTCTCTCCACACACACTCTGCTCTGCACGGCCTGCTAACTCTCTCACAACACCTGTTCTTCTCCTCACTTCCTCATTCCTGACTCTGTCTATTCGAGTCACACCACACATGCTTCTCAGACATCTCATCTCTACTACATTCAACCTTCTCTTCTCACTTTCTCCCATATTCCATGTTTCCGCTCCATACAGTGCAGTAGGCACTGCTATCCCTTCGTACAACTTCCTCTCTACATTCATTCTAAGAGACATACAGCTAAACATCCTATTCATTCCTCCTAGCACTTTTCCCACCTCATTTACTTTAGAGTTTACCTCTGTCTCTATTTTGCTACCCACCGTCACCTTTGACCCCGAATACTTAAAGCACTCCACCTCCTCCAATATTTCACCATCTAGCATTATATTCATCCTTCTATCCTCTGCTCCCCTCCTACATCTCATTACTTTGCTCTTTTCCACGTTCACTCTCAGTTTCCTCCTCCTGCACACCCATCCAAACTCCTGTACCAATATACTCAGTTCCTATTCTGACTCTGCCACTAACGCCGTATCATCAGCAAACAGTAATTGGTTTAGGCCCAACTCTCTACCTCTGCTGTCCACCAAACTCAGTCCTATCTCCATCACCCTAGTATTTACCTCTCTTACTCCATATAAATATTAAACAACCATGGTGACATCACACAGCCTTGACGGAGTCCCACCTTTACTGGGAACCATTCACTCACGTTACTTCCTACTCAAATACACGCTCTACTGTTCACATAGAAATTTTTCACCCCTCTCAATAATTTCTTCCCCAGCCGGTACAACTGCAAACCCTTCCACAATCCGTTTCTATCAATTCTATCATATACCTTCTCGATATCCATAAATGCCCATACTACTTCTTTATTTTTCTCTAAATACTTTTCACACACCTGCTTTACAGCAAATATCTGGTGCACACAACCTCTTCCTCTCCTAAAGCCACCTTGCTCTTCACCAATCACAGTCTCCGTACCCTCTCTGACTCTTCTTATCAGCACCTTCCCATACAGCTTTCCTACTACACTTAACAGGCTTATACCCCTGAAACACGTACATTGGTATCTATCTCCTTTTCCCTTATATAGAGGTACTACACAAGCACCACAGGGTCCCTTAATTGAAATGCAAGTCTTATTCAAGGTAATTATTAGAGTGACTGAATCTTTTAAGTCATTTTAGATCTTAGACTGTCATTGTTAGTACAGTATCTATTTTTTATCTAATTATCACTACTTTTTATTTTTATTTAATCGAACTTTGTATCTTGACATACAACATTCACCCAGCAGGATTCGAGGAAAAAAGAGTTAATTTCATTCTTGCATTTTATTTTGTATTTAAACCACAGATGATGATCAATGTAAACCAATTGGTGCCTTAAAAAATAAAAATAGAAATAGTTTACCATTGTGTCCTGAGGTTCAAGATGGGACTTTTGTTGTTGTTGTTACTGACCTCTGTTATGATATTTCGTACCGTCCTGTAAACTGACTCGGTTTATTTTGAAAGGGTCTTAGATGTTATAAGGCATATAATAATGAGACCAAAGTAAAAAAAGAACCGGGAGAATAATTATGCTACCTTAAAAACAGGGTAAATTTGCTTCCATAAACAAACACAGGATCTTGGATGTTATAAGTCTGCTAATAATTATGAGATCAGGAAAGCAGAGCAGGGGAAAATTTGTTCTCGTAATTATTGTAAACATGTGTTCCTTCCACTTGTTATTGTTGTTGTTGTTGTTGTTGTTGTTGTTGTTGTTGTTGTTGGTTAGTGTTGTAGGGAGAATACAACTCCGAGATGTTCTAAGCCGCATCTTGAAGTGTTTTCTGTGGTCATTTCAAAGTTGTGAGCTGTTGTTGTTGTTTTTGTTGTTATTGTTGGATGAAAAGCTCTGGTGGTGGGTGATGGGCGGGAGGTGGATGATGAAGGGTGGAACTCCATTGAGCTCACAAGTGCTTCACCATTTCCACTCATCCACGACAACATAAAGTGGATGAAACAGGGTGGATGTGGAATTGACGTCACAAGCACTCTGACCTCTCCACTCATCCACGACATAAGGTGGATGAAACAAGGTGGATTAGAGGTCACAAGCACTCTGTCCTCTCCACTCATCCACGACATAAAGTGGATGAAACAGGGGTGGATGTGGAATTGAAGTCACAAGCACTCTTTTCTCCCCACACATCCACTGACAGTACTTAGAGATGGATGCAGCCAGGTGGGTTGGATGTCATAGGCAGGTCTACAAATCACCATCAACCTATTTACTCCACATCCACCAACACACACACACACACACACACACACAAATGGAACAAAATACCAGAAGAAGAAGTGGTGTGTGTCAAAAACATACATAACTTTAAAGGAAAATAGGATATACAATTGCATGGGTTTTAAAATATACGGGACATTACGAGCTTGACTCAATCCTGTAAAGATACAAATAGGTAAGAACAACAACAACAACAACAACAAAAACAACAACAGACCTCCAGCTGCAAACACCTCAACCTCCACTTCTCCACACATCCTTATAATGAGAGATGTGGAGTGAGATGAGGCCGAACGAGACGAGATACAATTAAATGAGTCCTATTATATGCAAAAACCAATCTGTGGTGTTGACGGTGGCGTGCATCGTACCGGTAAGCTGGCTCTATTGTTTTTTTTTTTTTTTTTTTTTTTTTTTTTTTTTTTTTTTTTTTTTTTTTTTTTTTACGAAGCCAGCAAACCGGTACCACGCCATCGTATGCTCCACGAATTAATGTTCTTGAATATGACCCAACATGTGAAATTATTTATCTGTTTGTTATTCATCGATGGTGTTTTTTTTTTGTTTTTTTTTCATGTGGTTTAATTATGTGTTATTTTCAGGGTCAGTGTGATTAGTCTTTGATTTTTATAGTTTGTAGAATTAAATGTTGTAAAATTTCCTTACACTTGTTTGTTTGTTTGTTTGTTGTGGAGTTTCATTATATTGTTGTTGTGAGAATTTTCAGTATGAATATTCTGTCTGCCTTTTGATACACCAGAGTGAAAAAAAGTTGATGTATAGATTGTAATTATTATGTAATGTTTGTACAGCCTTAATTTTTGTTTCATTCACTTGTTTGTTTACATATTAATAATAGTGAGAGTTGTTGGTGTGGATTTTAATAAGGTTCAGTGTATCATAAACAACATATGATGATGTTATAGTGTTATATCAATATTATTTTCAGATGGACAATATTTTTAAGGACCCTGTGATCGTATCTGGGAATTGGTGGCTTCTGTTTCCTCCTGACTATACCACGAAACACGTACGCTCCTTCCATATAGGTGTGTGTGTGTGTGTTTCGTGGCAATATTTGAAGGACTCATTTAACTTCAATTTTCTGACTACTATACATCACAGGACCCTTAATTAACCACTATTTTTAGATGAACTGAGGTAGAATAGAATACAGTACAAATTAATACTAAATAATTATAGGCACGTGTTAATTGATTAGGAATTAGTTTCATGACAGGAAGGAAATTGTTGATTAGTTATAATTTGCAGTACAGTATTATTATTATTATTATTATTATTATTATTATTATTATTATTATTATTATTATTATTATTATCTATTTTTTTTTTTTCCAATGACAAAATGAAATGGTGAAAGGTGTATTTAAATGTTGTAGGTAGATAGATAGATAGGTAAGGTTTTTTTTTTTTTTATCTAGAAGTTGTAGATAGATAGATAGATAGTATAGATAGGTCAGGTTAGGTTATTAAGAAGTTATATAATAGGTTAGGATGTTCAGAGCTTGTTAGTTAGGGTGGTAAGGTTAGGGTGTTGAGAAATTTGTTGTTAGTTAGTTAGTTAGGTTCGTAGGTTAGGTTAATCAAGTGGGTAAGAATGGTCAGAATTTGTGGTGAAGGTTAGAGTGTTGAGAATTTGTTGTTAGTTAGTTAGTTAGGTGAGGTGAGGTTAGATTAGGTTAGGTTGGGATATTCAGTTAGCAGCAAATAGAATGTTAGTTTGTAAAGGCTATAAGGGAAGTGATATATCAGGTTGTGGTGATATACTCATAGCAAAGGATATACTCATACCAGGATATACTCATACCAAAGGATATACTCATTGAGGTAGAGTGAGTCAACATGAGAGTCAGATCATGATAAAGGAAAAAGAAATGAGTTTGGTTACTACTGACTGGAAGGGAATATTTATATATTTTGACAGGATTGTGTTGAAGTGAAGAAGTAAGATATTGAGACAACTACTGAAGGGGAAAGAGCCTGAAGGTGGAGCAAGGTATACCCATGTTTTGACCCACTACTGACGAGGCTGGAGAGGAAGGAAAGAGCCTGAAAGTGGAGTAAGGTGTACCCATGTTTTGATCCACTACTGACGAGGCTGGAGAGGGAGGAAAGATCTTGCCTGAAGGTGGAGCAAGGTGTACCCATGTTCTGACTCACTACTGACGAAGCTGGAGAGGAAGGAAAGAGCTTGAAGGTGGAACAAGGCGTATACCCATGTTCTGACTCACTACTGACGAGGCTGGTAAACGTAGTAGTTGAACATGTTGTTGTAATGTTCATATCTGCTGGAGTGTTGTTGAGGTTCACCACACTTCTTGATGTAGTCCTCACACTCCTCGAACGAAGCAGCCCCCTTCTCAATCCTCTCCCCAATGCCTGACTTGTAGGAAGCATAGCGCTGTGTGGGGATAAGGGGACCATTTATTATCATTATTATTATTATTATTATTATTATTATTATTATTAGTGTATAGGATTTAAGTGCATGTTGCTGAGGAATGAACTATGTATAAATTTCTTCATATTAATTACACTATTCATTTCCCCACTATGTAATACTTGTAGGTAAGACAACACTGAGGGACACTAACAATATTTTCTGAGGTTTCGCTAATTTACATCACCGAAATAATCAATCATTCAATGGGTATTTCACAGTGAGTTACACACCTGTTGTATGTTCCTGGTAAAGCATCCATCAGCAATCATACGAGCAGCGTTCCTGAGGGCTCTGGCGAAGGTGTCCATAGCCAGGATGTGACCGTGGAAAAGATCACGAGGTTCTGTTGACTCACGACGAACTCGACCCCCCAATGTGAGTCCCCCTTGTTGTAATCCACTCTGTTATGATATTATAAGTAATAAGTAGAGTTATATAGAAGTAATAAGAAGTTATATAGAAGTAATAACAAGTTATATAGAAGTAATATATTACTAACCTGTTCCAAGATGTACTACATGACATAGGTTAGGTTAGGTCTGACTTAATGAATGAATCAAAACGATACAAATAACACCTTATATGTGTATATATATATATATATATATATATATATATATATATATATATATATATATATATATATATATATATATATATATATATATATATATATATATATATATATATATATACATATACAAACACACACAGATAATATATTACTAACCTGTTCCAAGATACACTTCATGACGTAGGTAGCATCACGTACGTCATAAACACAGATGTCTGACGTGCCATTCACTTCTGGATAACTGTCAGATGCATCAACTGAACCCAACATGTTGTATGCTGCAGCAAAATATACATCATGATAATATGGTCTTCCAATAAGACGAGAGAAAGAAGGTTTAATGTATAACTTGTATTGTTTATCCAAACCAAAATGACGTAAGAGTTGCATGGTAGAAGATGCATCACTTTCATATTGATAACGTTTTGGATCAGATGGTTTAGGTTGAATCAATAATTGACCTTTAAAACCAATTTTATCCTTGTACTGAGCTGCCATACGATACAACTGTGCCAAATGTGACATATCACGGAACATTTGACGTTGTAAAACATTCTGATAACCATCACGAGGATGAAAGAAGACAAAGTTCTCAGCTCCCAAACGTTTAGCTGCTTCCAGACTACGTTTGACCTGAGCACAAGCATAAGCAAACACGTGGGCATCAGGATTGCCAGCAGCCCCGTTCATGTAACGAGGGTGAGTGAAGAGGTCAGCGCTGAAGTACAATGGACGAACACCAGTCTGCTTCTGAAGGTCACTAGCCAAGGTGACCATTTCTTCCAGGTTACTGTTGGTCTCCTCAAAGCTGTCTCCTTCAGGGGCCAAGTCACGGTCACTTACCTGTACAGTACATAGCAACAAATTTAGTACACACACACACACACACACACACACACCTTGTAGATGTTCATTCACACACACACACACACACACACACACAATTCCACCTTGTTGATGTCCATTTATGACAGAACATATAGTAGTTTTTTTTTAAATTCAGACATTTAATAATAAAAACTAATATATATTTATATATATAAAATAAACTAATACCGAATAGTACCTGACGTTGAGCTTATGGAAAAACTCTAAAATTAAAAAAACAAAAACAAAAAAAACATACCGAATAGTACTTGACGTTGAGCTTATGGAAAAACTCAAAGGCAGCCATCATCCTTCGTCGGTAGTTGTCAAGGGAACGAGTACCATCCTCCCACTGATTCTGATGTGTCCTGTCCCCATAATGACCCTCTGATCCGAAGTACCTGTATTTAAAGAGAGATAGAAAGTGTTATTTAAAGATAGATAGAAAGTGGTATAAGGTTGTGGACATTAAATAGATAGATAGATAGAAGGTTGTATAAAGTTGTGGACATTAAATAGATAGATAGATAGAATGTTGTATAAGGTTGGGGATATTAAATAGATAGATAGATAGATAGAATGTTGCATAAGGTTGTGGGCGTTAGATAGATAGAAGGTCATATAAATAAGGTCGTATGCAAAATACTCTGAAATGCGAAGTACGGGTACCTGCATTCAAAGAGAGGTAGAAGGTCGTAAGTATATGGTTGGTTTTACCGTGTACAGTCTCACCAGCATTGTTAAAGATACTATAATAAACACTAATATAAACACTAACTATAATACTAATAATATAAACACTAACTAAGGTACTAATAATATAAATACTAACCTGAATGTATTAAAGTAACACACAGAATATCTTAACCATTGTTACATAAACACTAATATAAACACTAACTATAATACTAATAATATAAACACTAACTAATAATATAAATACTAACCTGAATGTATTAAAGTAACACACAGAATATCTTAACCATTCTTCCATAGTTCTACCGTGTACAGTCTCGCCAGCATTGTAGTGTCTAAAGACAAGTGTGTCTTCTGGTCCAGCATCAGGTCGGTATTCCACACGACCAATACCGGGGAAGTACTTGTTCATCTTCACAGACAACGATCAACACAACGATCCTGAAGGAGAGGCTGGGATGGGGACGCTGAAGGTGGCGACGACGGAGGCCCTGAAGGAGAGGCTGGGAGGAGCTGTATACTGCTGGTCTCACCCTGCCTTCAACACTGTCCACACACACATATATACCCACACTCCCTCCAACACAACACCAGTTCCACTCAGGTAACCATGACTAACCCGGTTTACACTTGACCCAACCTACCTTACCCTACCAACCAACCACTTCCTACCTCCTGTTCTCACTCACCCACTCCTCTCTCCCAGCACCTCCCCTCCTCCTCTCACTCTCTCCCTCCACCCCTCATTCATCCCTCCCAGCTCCTACCCTCCTCTATAACTCACTCCCAGAACCTCCCATCCTCCCTCACTCCACTCCCACTCCCTCTCCCCTCTCACATACTCTCTCTGTCTGTTGCTGGGGTGTTTTTGACTGGGATGGGGGGTGCATGGGGGTGGGGGGGAGGGAGGGGGTTGGTGATCCACATGTACAGTCATAATTTAAAGTCCTACAACAACCTTCATTTTTTTTATCGTGATGGAACAACAACAACAACAACAACAACAACAACAACAAGTATTTTACATCATGTTTAAACTCGATTCAGGACTTTTTATCACAACAACAACTAAAACAACAACAACAACTTTAGTATTTCATTATTTCTAAATTCAAATTTGGGTTAAGTGGAATATCTCAATGACTTCCAAAAATCATCTGTTTGTAAAATGAAAAAAAAAAAAAAAAAAAAAAAAAATTATAGTATGTTTTGGATAATCGTGTATACCCCCTCCCCACCCTCTTCTCTCTCTCTCTCTCTCTCTCTCTCTCTCTCTCTCTCTCTCTCTCTCTCTCTCTCTAAGCTATATATAAAAAACTGTGTATTGATATGAAATATGGTTGTTGTTGTTGTTGTTGGGAGGAAGGGAAAGGAATGGAAGGAGAGAGAGAGAGAGAGAGAGAGAGAGAGAGAGAGAGAGAGAGAGAGAGAGAGAGAGGAAGGGAAGGAGAGAGGGAGAGAAAGGGAAAGGAATGGAAGTAGAGAAAGAGAGAGAGTATAGAGAAGGAGGGAAAGACAGAGAGAGAGAGGAAGGTAAATAGAGAGAGAGATATATATATATATAATAAGTAAGCACAGCATAACAAGAGCAGCAGCAGCAGGTACCTGAAGCAGACACTGTGACAGAACATTATGGATGGGTTGTATTACTGTAACTTTATAATGACACAGAGAGAGAGAGAGAGAGAGAGAGAGAGAGAGAGAGAGAGAGAGAGAGAGAGAGAGAGAGAGAGAGAAAAGGTAATACAGTATTATGTAGTATTTCTTGTGGAGAGAGAGAGAGAGAGAGAGAGAGAGAGAGAGAGAGAGAGAGAGAGAGAGAGAGTTGTATATCGAGGTATCCTGTGTTTTCTGGCATAATCTTGGAGGAATCAGTAGTCCTCACAGTCTCCTAGAAAAAAAGTTAATAATAATAATAATAATAATAATAATAGTAATAATAATAAAAATTATGATGATAATAATAATAGTATTAATAATAATAATAATGATAATAATAATAATAATAATAATAATGACAATAATAATAATAATATTAATGACAATAATAATAATAATAATAATAATAATAATAATAATAATAATAATAATAATAATAATAATAATAATAATAATAATATTAAACCCTCGAAAATTTTTTGTGGCCAAATTATACATTCTAGTTTTTATAAGATACAGATAAGTTGTTGTTTTTGTTATTGTTGTTATTGAAAATTACTGTACAATACCTACCTACAATATGGTTAAGGTGGTAATTCTTTTTTGGTACATTGGAGTGCCTTGATTCCTCCAAAGTATGCTAGGAAACAGGACCATATGAACAAAAATAATGGTATTCTGTTGCTTGGAATAATTTGGGGGATTCAGTTGCTCCAGATTTACCAACACAAAACTTCCCCCTTAAAGTTACCTTTGGGATTAATTCATCTCACATTACATTTTATTGCATTATGTATGTATGTATGTATGTATGTTATATTTACCTTTGAGAGTAATTAATTTATCTTACATTGCATTATTTACATTTATTTTGACAACAACAACAACAACAACAACAACAAACACAGACATGACGTAAGGAATTATATGAGTCACTTTCTTGTGTCTGGGAAATACAAAAAAAAAAAAAAAAAAAAAAAACTGGGAAATAAAAAAAAAAAAAAAAAAAAAAAAAAAAATATGCTTCATTTTTTTTTTTTTGTGTGTGTGTGCATTTTATAATTTATTTTGCCTTGCTTCTCTTTGAACCTGTTTGTCAAGATATCATGTGTTTTGTTACTAGGTACAGTACACACACTCAGGTTGATTATATTACTAAGGTGTGGTGTTGGTGTGATGTGGTGTGTGTGGTGTGATGTGGTGTGTGTGGTGTTGTGTTGGTAGTGATGTGGTGTGGTGTTGGTAGTGATGTGGTGTGGTGTTTGGTGTGATGTGTGTGTAGTGTGTTGTTGTGTTGGTGTGTGTAGTGTGATGTGGTTTGCAGTGTTGTGTGTGTCTGTAGTGTGTTGTGTTGGTGTGTGTAGTGTGCTGTTGTGTTGGTGTGTTGTGTGTTGTGGTTTGCAGTGTTGTGTGTGTGTGTGTAGTGTGATGTGTTGGTGTGTGTTGTGGTTTGCAGTGTTGTGTGTGTGTGTAGTGTGTTGTGTTGGTGTGTGTTGTGGTTTGCAGTGTTGTGTGTGTCTGTAGTGTGTTGTGTTGGTGTGTGTTGTGGTTTGCAGTGTTGTGTGTGTGTGTGTGTGTGTGTAGTGTGTTGTGTTGGGGTGTGTTGTGGTTTGTAGTGTTGTGTGTGTGTGTGTGAGTGTGTGTAGTGTGTTGTGTTGGTGTGTGTTGTGGATTGCAGTGTTGTGTGTGTGATGTAGTGTGTTGTGTTGGGGTGTGTTGTGGTTTGTAGTGTTGTGGTGTGGTGTAGTGTTGTGTGTGTGTGTGTAGTGTGGTGCGTGGTGTGATGTGGTTTGCAGTGTTGTGTGTGTGTGTAGTGTGATGTGTTGGTGTGTGTTGTGGTTTGTAGTGTTGTGGTGTGGTGTAGTGTGATGTGTTGGTGTGTGTTGTGGTTTGTAGTGTTGTGGTGTGGTGTAGTGTGTTGTGTTGGTGTATGATGTAGTGTGATGTACTGGTGTGTGATGTAGTGTAATGTGTTGGTGTGTGATGTGTGGTGTAGTGTGTGTGTGTCGTGTGATGTGTTGGTGTGTGATGTAGTGTGATGTGTGATGTAGTGTGGTGTGTGGTGTAGTGTGATGTGTTGGTGTGTGATGTAGTGTGATGCGTGATGTGTTGGTGTGTGATGTAGTGTGATGTGTGATGTAGTGTGATGTGTGCTTAAGTGTAGTGTAGTGTGGTGTGGTGTAGTGTGGTATATATGTAATGTAACATGTACTATACAAGAGTGTGTGTGTGTGTGTAGGGGATATTGTGTACATCCTGTGTAGTGGAGTCACGCTTATCATGTTACATTTGTACTCACTCTTACACCTGACTTAGAGAGAGACGAGAGAGAGAGAGAGAGAGACGAGACGAGAGACGGAGAGAGAGAGAGAGAGAGAGGGGGGGGGGGACAGCCTGAAACAAGCCTTATTTCTCTCTCTCTCTCTCTCTCTCTCTCTCTCTCTCTCTCTCTCGTCTCTCTCTCTCTCTCTCTCTCTCTCTCTCTCGTCTCTCTCTCTCTCTCTCTCTCTCTCTTCTCTCTCTCTCTAAGCCAGGTGTAAGAATATTGGAGTTAAATGAGTCCTTCAAATATTGCCACGAAACACACACACCTATAATGACGGAGCTTGTTTCGTGGCATGGTCAGGAGGAATCAGAAGCCACCAATTCTCATACACGATAACAGGGTCCTTATGGTAGAGTGTGTGGTGACCGTGAAGTGTGTGTGTGTGTGTGTGGTGACAGGGTGAAGTGTGTGTGTGGTGACAGGGTGAAGTGTGTGTGTGTGTGTGTGTGTGTGTGTGTGTGGTGACAGGGTGAAGTGTGTGTGTGGTGACAAGGTAGGGTGTGTGGTGACAGGGTGAAGGAACAGAGCCAGACAGACAGACAGACAGACAGACAGAGTGAGAGGGGTGAGCAGTGAGGGGCGTGGTATCAAATATCCAGAAGGAGGAGTCGCTCTGGTGGGCGTGACGAGGTATATAACACAAGCAGGGGTACGCCCAATGTTGGTCAGGACGCCTTCACAAGCCCTCACCCTCAGCGTCCCCATCCCAGCCTCTCCTTCAGGGCCTCCGTCGTCGCCTTCTTCAGTGTCCCCATCCCAGCCTCTCCTTCAGGGCCTCCGTCGCAGCCTTCTTCATCCCAAGCCTCTCCTTCAGGGCCTCCGTTGTCGCCACCTTCAGCGTCCCCATCCCAGCCTCTCCTTCAGGATCGTGGTTGTTGATCGTTGTCTGTGAAGATGAACAAGTACTGTCCCCGGTATTGGTCGTGTGGAATACCGACCTGATGCTGGACCAGAAGACACACTTGTCTTTAGACACTACAATGCTGGCGAGACTGTACACGGTAGAACTATGGAAGAATGGTTAAGATATTCCGTGTGTTACTTTAATACATTCAGGTTAGTATTTATATTATTAGTTAGTGTTTATATTATTAGTATTATAGTTAGTGTTTATATTAGTGTTTATGTAACAATGGTTAAGATATTCTGTGTGTTACTTTAATACATTCAGGTTAGTATTGTATGTTTATATTATTAGTTAGTGTTTATATTATTAGTATCTTTATTATAACACTTCACGTTATCAACAGAGTACAATGAGATATGTTTCAGGTAGAGGACAAGTGAGATAATAATGTTACAGATAGAGTATAAGTCAGATAATAATGTTACAGATAGAGTATAAGTTAGGATAATCATTATATTACAGATAGGAGTACAGTGAGATAATAATGTTACAGATAGAGTATAAGTGAGATAATAATGTTACAGATAGGAGTACAGTGAGATAATAATAATAATATATAATTGTGTTTCAGGTACCTTGGTGATGATGGGTTTGGACAGAGGGCTCACCAGAGGTCTTGGGAAGATGGTTCTCATTCCCTTGATAACTACAAGAGGCGCATCATGGCAGCATTTGAGTTTATACATAAACTCAACGTTAGGTTTTACTCTGTACGTGTATATGTGTGTGTGTGTGTGTGTGTGTGTTAGAGATGATATAATGTGGTATTTGCATGTGTGAGCCGGAATGAGTGGATGATATGTGTGTGTGTGTGTGTGTGTGTGTGTGTGTGTTTGCAAGAATGTTTGATAATGTGTATATCCTGAAAAAGTGGCAGATGTATATGTGTATGTGTGTTCCAGAATGTTTGAAATTGTGTATGTCATGTGAACCTGAATAATTGGCAGATGTGTGTGTGTATGTGTGTTTCAGAATGTTTGAATATGTGTATGTGTGAGATTCAATGAGTGGCAGATGTGTGTGTGTGTGTATGTATGTTATAAAAAAGTTATAGCAACTTATAGTAAGTTATTTTATAGTAAATTATAGTAAGTTATTTTGTTACGACAGGTGAGTGATCGTGACTTGGCCCCAGAGGGAGAGAACTGGGAAGAGACAACACGTTACCTGGATGAGATGGTAACAGTGACATGTGATCTACAGCGTCAGACTGGTGTTCGTCCATTGTACTTCAGCGCTGACCTCTTCACTCACCCTCGTTACATGAACGGAGCTGCTGGCAATCCTGATGCCCACGTGTTTGCTTATGCTTGTGCTCAGGTCAAACGTAGTCTGGAAGCAGCTAAACGTTTGGGAGCTGAGAACTTTGTCTTCTTTCATCCTCGTGATGGTTATCAGAATGTTTTACAACGTCAAATGTTCCCGTGATATGTCACATTTGGCACAGTTGTATCGTATGGCAGCTCAGTACAAGGATAAAATTGGTTTTAAAGGTCAATTATTGATTCAACCTAAACCATCTGATCCAAAACGTTATCAATATGAAAGTGATGCATCTTCTACCATGCAACTCTTACGTCATTTTGGTTTGGATAAACAATACAAGTTATACATTAAACCTTCTTTCTCTCGTCTTATTGGAAGACCATATTATCATGATGTATATTTTGCTGCAGCATACTACATGTTGGGTTCAGTTGATGCATCTGACAGTTATCCAGAAGTGAATGGCACGTCAGACATCTGTGTTTATGACGTACGTGATGCTACCTACGTCATGAAGTGTATCTTGGAACAGGTTAGTAATATATTATCTGTGTGTGTTTGTATATATATATATACAGGTGTTATTTGTATCCTTTTGATTCATTCATTAAGTCAGACCTAACTTAACCTATGTCATGTAGTACATCTTGGAACAGGTTAGTAATGTATTACTTCTATATAACTTGTTATTACTTCTATATACCTTGTTATTACTTCTATATAACTATACTTATTACTTATAATATCATAACAGAGTGGATTACAACAAGGGGACTCACATTGGGGGGTCGAGTGAATCAACACTTACTACTATATTATTACTTCTATATAACTTCTATATAACTATACTTATTACTTATAATATCATAACAGAGTGGATTACAACAAGGGGGACTCACATTGGGGGGTCGAGTTTGTCGTGAATCAACACTTACTACTATATTATTACTTCTATATAACTTCTTATTACTTCTATATAACTTCTATATAACTATACTTATTACTTATATTATCATAACAGAGTGGATTACAACAAGGGGGACTCACATTGGGGGGTCGAGTTCGTCCGTGAAGTCAACAGAACCTCGTGATCTTTTCCACGGTCACATCCTGGCTATGGACACCTTCGCCAGAGCCCTCAGGAAACGCTGCTCGTATGATTGCTGATGGATGCTTTACCAGGAACATACAACAGGTGTGTTTTATTAAACTGTACTATTATCATTAAGTTTCCTACCTACATGTACAGTTGAGCAAGTTGAAAGTGAAAGAAAATCTGGCTTTATTTGGCAACATTTTCAATACCACTCAAATTCATCCAATCACGTTTTACATTACATTGGCTTTGGGTTCCCAGTGGTTCATTCATAAACATATAAAGGCTTACTACAAACAACTGCCAGATGTTGACATATACCAGCCAGATTTTTCATGCACTTTCTACATGTTCAACTGTACTCTTTATAGGCTTATATATATACTGTATATTTTATGGTCATGCAATTACGTAAACATTTCTAAATTATTCGAGGGTTTAACGTATCTTAAGTTCATGTTTTCTTTGTCTTTAATTACCTTCGTCATCTTCTTTCTCTTCCTCCCCTTTACCTTCTCTTTCCCACCCACATTTCTAAATATTCCAAGGTCATGTATTGATTTTCTTGTATTACTTTCCTTAAACACCTTCCATCTTATTTCCATCTCTCACCCTCTTCCTCCTTCTCTTTTATTATCCTTCTACACTCACCCACCACCTCCTCCTTATCTCTTATTTTCCTTCGTCGTTTCCCCTCTCCTTCTTTATCATTATCCCTCCTCCTCCTCATCTCTTATTTTCCTTCGTCGTTTCCCCCTCTCCTTCTTTATCATTAACCCTCCTCCTCCTCATCTCTTATTTTCCTTCGTCGTTTTCCCCCTCCTTATTTTTCATTGACCCCTCCCTCCTCCTCTTCCTCTTTCCATCTCCTATTTTCCTTCGTTTTCCCCTCTCCTTATTTATCATTTACCCTCCTTCTCTCTCCTCTTGCAAACCCTCAGCGCTACGCCTCGTACAAGACAGGGTTTGGGGAGAGGGTTGACCGCAGTGGGGTGACCTTAGAGGAATGTGAGGACCACGTGCGCAAGAGCGGGGAACCCACAAACGCGCACCGGACGGGAAGAACACGTCAACAACATGTTCAACTACTATGTGTTTCCGCCAACCATCACAAAAAAGTAGATGATGACGACGACGAGAGATGGTAGTAGATTATATGGTAGTAGTAGTAGCTTCTGGCTAGCACAATGGTAGAGCCGCGGCTGCAGTTTCTGTGGTTCCAGTGTTCGGTCCATGGATGCTCGGGACACTGTAAGAATCTTTCACTGATACTTGTGAGCAGGGGGTCGGGGCGTTGAGTCGGCTGGCTGAGGTCTTCCTGCTCAGCCATAGCCGAAGTTGACTCGGGTCTCACGTGGGTGGAGAGGTGTCTGCATGGGCCACTCATAATGTTTGTAATGTGTTGCTATAGTTGTGTTTCATACAGTCTAGTGTGTGCTTCACCTCTGTATCATTGACTGCCACTCATTGGCGGACCTTTAGCCTTTACTAGTAGTAGTAGTTGTGGTGTTGTTTTGCTGTTGTTATGATGGTGGTGAACTATACAACTACTATTAGCCTACTACTAGAACTACTACCGGTTATTACTAAAGCTACTATTATTAATACTACTACTACTATTATTACAGCTGATATTTTTGTAGCCACCACCACCACTACAAATACTACTACCATGACAACTCCTATTAATAGAACTACTACTATTACAACTATTACTATAAAATACTACTACTACTACAGCTATTACTAAAATATTCTATAATCATATAACTGGTTTTCAATAAATTTTCATCAGTCTCTTTTCCTTCTGTTCAAGTGTGTCCTTCGTGTTTGGAAAAATAAACTGGTATATTGACACTTAGTGGACTTTGGTTATAATAATAATACCAAAAATAATAATAATAATAATAATAATAATAATAATAATAATAATAATGTTACCTTAACGCATGAATGAATCTTTGAACAAATGTTATTATTACTTCAGATATTTTTATTGATACAAAACTGTGTAATAATAATAATAAAAAATAATTCCCATGCGGACCCCCCCCAAAAAAGAGAGAGAGAGAGAGAGAGAGAGAGAGAGAGAGAGAGAGAGAGAGAGTAGAGAGAGAGATGAGAGAGAGAGAGAGAAAACACACACAGGAGAAAAAAAAAAACACACACACATGAGAGAGAGAGAGAGAGA
>JAWQEG010003991.1:0-99995 GCA_033782935.1 Petrolisthes cinctipes | reverse complement strand
ATGTAGTCTGGCAGTTCGATCCCCACTGTTAAAGAAAGATATTTATTTTATCTATTCATTTACATATTTATTTACATATTTATTTTTTTACATTTTTATATATAAATTCATTTACATATTTATTTACATTTCTATTTATTTTTTCATTTACATATTTATTTATTTATTTATTTATCCATTTATTTACATATATATTTTTATTCATTTACATATTTATTTATTTATTTATTTATCCATTTATTTACATATATATTTTTATTCATTTACATATTTATATATTTATTTATTTTATTTATAGTTTAGAGCTGGATATTTATTTACAGTCCCCCGTACAAGTTTGACATGTATGCATATTTTCAGACTGTTAATTATTCCTGTTGGAGAAATATTATTATTATTTATAGTTTTCTTTCTCTTGTATGTTGTTTGTTTGTTGTTTAGGCCTAGACATTTATTTACAGTCTTCGTTTATATTGTATGTGGTACTTCATTTATTAATTCAGTGTTATAGTATATGTAATTCTCTCTCTCTCTCTCTCTCTCCTCTCGTCTCGTCTCTCTCTCCTCTCTCTCTCTCTCTCTCTCTCTCTCGTCTCTCTCTCTCTCGTCTCTCTCTCTGCCTCTCTCTCTCTCTCTCTCATTAATTCAGAGTTACCTGTACTTTACAATCTCTCTCTCTCTCTCTCTCTCGCTCTCTCTCTCTCTCTCTCTCCTCTCTCTCTCTCTCCTCCTCTCTCTCTGTCTCTCTGTCTCTCTGTCTCTCTCTCTCTCTCTCTCTCTCTCTCTCTCTCTCTCTCTCTCTCTCTCTCTCTCTCTCTCTCTCTCTCTCTCTCTCTCTCTCTCTCTCTCTCTCTTCTCTCTCTCTCTCTCTCTCTCTCTCCTCTCTCTCTCTCTCTCTCTCTCTCTCTCTCTCTCTCTCTCTCTCTCTCTCTCTCTCATTAATTCAGAGTTACCTGTACTTTACAATCTCTCTCTCTCTCTCTCTCTCTCTCTCCTCTCGTCTCTCTCTCTCTCTCGTCTCTCTCTCTCCTCTCTCTCTCTCTCTCTCTCTCTCTCTCTCTCTCTCTCATTAAGGGGGAAATTTTGTGTTGGTATATCTAGAGCATCTGAATCCCCCAAACTACTCCAGGCAACAGAACACCATTATTTTTGCTTTTTCTGGTTCCGTTTCCTGGCACACTTTGGAGGAATCAAGGCACTCCAATGTAACAAAAGTGAATAAAATAATAAGACTCTGCAGGTTCATGTGGCCTGGCCAGGTCGATCGTGTTTTGTTCCTTGATTACATTGTACCTGGCGCCATCTATTGTCTGCAGCCTCAAACTCAGGATATATGAGATTGAAATGCATTATTATTATTATTATTATTATTTTTTTTTTTTTTTTTTATCTATTATTTATTATTATTATTTTTATCTATTATTATTATTATTATCTATTATTATTATTATTATTTGTATCTATTATTATTATTATTATTATTATTATTATTATTATTATTATTATTATTATTATTGTTCATTATTATCATTATTACGGTATATTAATTTTTCTTATAAGTGTTGTATTACGGTAACAACAGTTTGTCATAATTAATTGGAAATAATCCTAATAGTTATCTCATAATTAGAAAGAAAAACCGGCCAGAGTACACACACACGCATACACACACACAAAGGAGAGGGAGAGGGAACACACACACAAAAAAAAAAATAGGGAGAGGAAACAAACACACACACACACACACACACACACACGGGAGAGGGAACACACACACACACACACACACTCGCAAGGGAGAGGGAACACACACACACACACACAAGGGAGAGGGAACACACACACACGGGAGAGGGAACACACACACACACGACACACACACACACACAAGGGAGAGGGAACACACACACACACACACACACAAAAGTGAGAGGGAGAATACACACACACACACACACACACACAAAAGGGAGAGGGGAGAGTACACACACACAAGGGAGAGGGAACACACACACACACACACACACACGAGAGAGGGAACACACACACACACACACAAAGGAGAGGGAGAGTAATGAGTGTAATTCCCCACTAACCACCTTCAACGCTATATAACAACAACACTGTAATGAGAAAAAAAAGAGGGAGGGAGAGGAGGGAGGTAGGAAGGGGGGGTGAGAGGGAGGTAGAAAGGAAGGGGGGGAGAGAGGGAGATAGAAAGGAAAGGGGGAGAGAGGGAGGTAGAAAGGAAGGGAGAGAGAGGGTAGAAAGGGAGGGAGAGAGGTAAAGAGAGAGGGAGGTAGGAAGGGAGAGAAGGAGGTAGGAAGGGAGGGAGAGAGGGTAAAGAGAGAGGGAGGTAGAAAGGAGGGGAGAGAGGGGAGGTAGAAAGGAGGGGGAGAGAGAGAGGTAGGAAGGGAGGGAGAGAGGTAAAGAGAGAGGGAAGTAGGATGGAAGGGAGAGAGGGTAAAGAGAGAGGGAGGTAGGAAGGAAGGGAGAGAGAGGTAAAGGGAGAGGGAGGTATAGGAAGGAAGGGAGAGAGAGGTAAAGGGAGAGGGAGGTAGGAAGGAAGGTAGAAAAGGGGGGGAGAGATAAAGAGAGAGGGAGATAGAAAGGGAGGAAGGAAGGGAGAGAGGGAGGTAGAAAGGAAGGGAGAGAGGGAGGTAGGTGTGGTAAGAGGGGGGGAGAGAGATAAATAGGATGTAAGGAAGGATGATGGAAGAAAATAATAATAATCTTATATATTAGGAAAGGAAAAGTATACGAAGGAATAAGTTAGGAAGAGAGGAAAATGAGAGGGAAACAATATATACGAAAGATGAAGTTAGAGAAGGAGTAAGACACGAAGGAATAAAATAGGATGGGAAATGATGATGGAGGATTAAGTTTGCATTAAGTTCGTGAAGGAAAATAAATACGTAAGCTGTAAGTGTAAGTGATGATTATTAGTAAACATGTATTGGTAGATATTGATGGAAAAATCAGACATTAAACACAAATTATAGATAATACTTAAAATATCACTAATTGTTACTACTACTTCTATTATTACTACTTCTATTACTACTATTTCTATTACTACTACCGTACTGCTATTACTACTACCGTACTGCTATTACTACTACTACTGCTATTACTACTACTACTGCTATTACTACTATTACTGCTATTACTACTACTACTGCTATTACTACTACTACTGCTATTACTACTACTATTACTACTACTATAACTACTACTACTTCTACTCCTAGGCTACTACTTCTACTACTAGGCTACTACTTCTACTACTAGGCTACTACTTCTACTACTAGGGCTGCTACTTCTACTACTAGGCTGCTACTTCTACTACTACTACTACTTCTACTACTACTACTACTACTACTACTACTACTACTACTACTACTACTCTACTTCTACTACTACTTCTACTACTACTTCTACTACTACTACTACTACTACGACAGATACATATATAGCGACAGAAAGACACACACACACACACACACACACACACACACATTCAGGTACTCACAATATCGCTTCACGGGTCTATCCTTCAGCCAGGGTGGGGAATGATGAAAGTTTGTTGACATTCTACCATCCTTCCCTATCGCGTCTCTCACAAGGTCCTGTTCACAGTAAATAAAAAAAATTGATACAACATTGGTACAGTCACGAGCCATTATCAGAATCCAAGTGTTGTTGAAGTTTAGACTCATCTGACATACATACCAGCGAACCAATTACAACGCTTATACTGTGAACCAATTACAACGCTTATACTGTGAACCAATTACAACGCTTATACTGTACCATACTTACTTGTTTGATACTCCATTAGGCTATTACAAGCACACGTGGATACTTATTATGGCTCGTGACTGTACAACGTGAATAATTTTGACATGACAAGTATAATATTATATTGTGACAGATAAATATTAAACAACACACCCCATCTTTTAATGAAGGGGGTTCTATTAAACAGGTGAAATCTCGTCTGGTAGACTTATTAGGCTATACACACCTTTTCATTTCACAGAGAGAGAGAGAGAGAGAGAGAGGAGAAGAGAGAGAGAGAGAGAGAGAGAGAGAGAGAGATTTAGTTATTCCTTACTCTGAGAAATATCTAGAGAGAGAGAGAGAGAGAGAGAGAGAGAGAGAGAGAGAGAGAGAGAGAGAGAGAGAGATTTAGTTATTCTTACTCTGAGAAATATCTAAGAGAGAGAGAGAGAGAGAGAGAGAGAGAGATTTAGTTATTCTTACTCTGAGAAATATCTAGAGAGAGAGAGAGAGAGAGAGAGAGAGAGAGACGAGATGAGAGAGAGAGAGAGAGAGAGAGAGATTTAGTTATTCTTACTCTGAGAAATATCTAGAGAGAGAGAGAGAGAGAGAGAGAGAGAGAGAGAGAGAGAGAGAGAGAGAGAGAGAGAGAGAGAGATTTAGTTATTCTTACTCTGAGAAATATCTAGAGAGAGAGAGAGAGAGAGAGAGAGAGAGAGAGAGAGAGAGAGAGAGAGAGAGAGAGAGAGAGAGAGAGATTTAGTTATTCTTACTCTGAGAAATATATATATATATATATATATATATATATATATATATATATATATATATATATATATATATATATATATATATATATATATATATATATATATATATATATATATATATATATATATATAGAGAGAGAGAGAGAGAGATAGAGAGAGAGAGAGAGATTTAGTTATTCTTACTTTGAGAAACAGATGTGTGTGTTGTCCTGTTCCTTGGTTGTGTTGTGAGTACAGAGGAGGTCCGTCACCAATGTAGTCCTGGAGGGTAGACTGATGGGCTGGAAGGGTCCTGGGGTAGTCTGGGGCCTCATCCTTTCCATTGGTCACCAGATCTGTCCGACGTTTCCTCGTATTCTGATTGAGCCTGGGATCAGAAGTAGGGGTTCAACTGATTAACTCTCGGATCAATGATAGTGTTGATCTGATTCCTTGTATTCTGATTGACCCTGGGATCCTGAAACAAGGGGCGATAGTCTGAATAGTTTGGGTCTGCAATTCTGTACTGATGGGGGTAAGATATTGCTCGAATAATCATCTATAGTGTTCTGATTATCCATGAGTTCATCTTCGTGATCATTGCTACTCAGAATAACCGAAGGGTCGTCTGGATGTGCCATCATATTGATCTGAGTGCCAGGGACTCTTATGATAGGGGTCCAGTAGGTCTTCAGGTGGGAAGTTCTGATAGTTGGCTATGTTTTGATCGTCAATTTGTCCATTCTGATTGCCCAGCGTGTGGAGCTGATACAACGTTGGGCTCTGATACCCACCCAGTAAGTTCTGATGCCTCTCAAAACCACTCTGATTGGGCACAAGATCATTCACATCAGGAAGCGAGTTCTGAATGACAGGCAATCCATTCTGATCCTTGACAAGAAAATCCTGATTGTTAAAAGCGTTCTGATTAGCTAGCCCTGCGTTCTCTTGATCACCCACAGCATACATCTGATCACCATCCATATCTTCTCGGGCAAACGATCCAGTAAAGTAGTCGTTCTTGTAAGCTAATCCGTCTTGAGTAGGTGAGTCTGGGTTTGGTAGAGTTTCAGGACTTGCAAATGGACCAGGACGCCAATACCTTCTGGTTCTTAAGATGGCTAGTATTCTGGGTGGATTTATGGGGCCTTGAGGGTGGTGCTGCTGCTGCTGGGGGGGAAGGATATTGGGAACGGTGTAGGGCTTGGCTTGGGTGGGCGAGAACGAGGGTAGGAAGCAGTAGAGCACAACTGAGCCTTATCCTCCACATCCTACGCAGAGAGAAAAACAAAACACACAACAACATTAGTATTTCAAAAGTGACGGAAAGGGAAACTATGGCACAGCTATGCATAAAAATTGACAACTTCATTCATTCATTATCTACCGTCAATATTAATTATAAAACCTATAGGGGGCCATATTCAAGAACGTTCGTGGTGCATACGATGGCGTGGTAACTGGTACGATGACTTCATAGACAAACAACAGAGCCGTCATATACCAGTACCACACCATCGTAAACACCACAGAGGTTCGTTCTTGCATACGACACCTAACTTCATCATAGCCTTTAGCTGCATTGGTCTAAAGGTAAATAAAAAGATTGAACATTTTTTATCACTGTCAGTAATTTATTAAAACTTGTCGTTCTGATATTATATATAGCGAATAATTATAATTTGTGGTTATACTTTATTACCGGTGTTAGTTAATTAAGGGGTTAATTCACTTTAGTTACATTGGAGTGCCTTGATTCCTCCATAGTATGCCAGGAAACAGAACCAGAAGAGCAAAAAATAATGGTGCGTTCTGTTGCGGATTCAGTTGTTCCAGATTTACCAACACAAAATTCTCGCCCTTAAGTTGAGAAGAGCTATATAGTGTGTATCCTATTTCCTATTTACTTCAATCGTTTTGATAGCAATAATTATCTCAAAGTTGAATGTATGTATGTATCTTTGTATAATTATTCATTGCACTGTATATATTTATATGTTGAATGAGAGAGAAGGGAGGGGGGGGGGAAGAAGGATAACAAACGGTGAATTAAATATCAGAAAAATGATAAATAGGAAGTGGACTTATTGAGAGAGAGAGAGAGAGAGAGAGAGAGAGAGAGAGAGAGAGAGAGAGAGAGAGAAACTGTACCATGTAACCCGCCATTCAGACGACACACACACGACGCCTCAGGGAGAGAGAAGGAGGGAAGAGAGAGAGAGAGAGAGAGAGAGAGAGACGGATGGTAGGTAGGGTAGGAAGAAAGGAAGGTGGAGGGAGATAAGGAGAAGGAAGTAGGAGGAAGAAAAGAAAGATGATGATGATGATGATATTAAAGAAAGGGAGAAGCAAGGAAAAGTATATAAAAAAAATCAAAATGAGAAAGAGGGAAGAGGGTGAAGAAAGAGTAAGAAAATCTAAGAAGCATCACAGAGAAGATTGTGGTGGTGTGGCACAGAGGGATGAAGAGATGAGAACCTAGGAGAGAGAGAGAGAGGGGAGAGAGAGAGAGAGAGAGAGATGAGAACCTAGGAGAGAGAGAGAGAGAGGGAAAGAGAGAGAGATGAGAACCTATAGGAGAGTGAGAGTGTGTGTGTGTGTGTGTGTGTGTCTAACGTGAGTGATGTGTACGTACGTTTTCATAACCTCCAGAGAATTTAATGGGACTTTTCAATTTTGCCTGTGATTGTAGGTCAACATATCTTCACTACCCTGCCTCGGTCCCATACCAGTACTCCTTAAGGATTATACGTGATGTGGAAATTTGCCGACAGCCAGAATAACCGACAGTAATTGTGGACAAATTAAAAAAGAATTTGCTCCTGCCTCACAAACATCCATCCCTATACATATAATAAATAATACTCTTTTCTCCCCACATTTTGCCAACCTGCCATAAATTAAACAGTGTGTGAATGGAAGGGTATTTGTCTGTAATCTTTCCTTAGCGAACTGTAAGACTACATTGAAAAGGGCTGGATCTCCAATTAATTAAGGAGTATACTTTTGGTACATTGGAGCGCCATGATTCCCCCTAAGTAATATTATGCCATGCAGGAAACAGTATCAGATTGACGATAATAATGATAGTCTGTTTGTTGCTCGAAATAGTTTGGAGGAATCAGTCACTCCATTTTTTTCCAATACTATTTAAGCTCTCACTGTCCCTGGTTTGCTACAGAGTTTTCAGGGCCTTGGAAAAATTGCCAAGTGAAGTGGGTTTATGTGTGTGGAGAAGCAACAGGCCCTCACCATTTATTTATACATGTTCTGATATTTCTATTGATAATATAACAGACATGAGGCTGCTGTATGTTCCTCTACAACTCGCGGTGATACTGGGTGTGTGGATCAAAGACAATATGAGACGGTGGACGAGAGCCTCTATGAATCCTCCACGCCTTACAGCCACTCCATACAGAATACTACTGGGTGTACATCTGGTGGTGACGGTGTTGGTGTCGGCATGGCTGGCGGAGGACCTTCTACACCAGACCTTGAAGGAAACATTGGCTCAATACCAACGACACGACCAACAACAACAACAACACGTCTTATCCCTTCTGTTGAATCTCACCAGTTTGACTTCCTGTCCATCCATGTCCCCAGTGGTCTGTAGCTTGCCATTCGTGGGATCCCTACTTATACTACCCAATCGAGTACGAGACGTAATCAAACTACACAAGGCTGGAGTCAGGCTATATCCTCCGGTAAATGTGGAGGACCTTGGCTTCAATTATAAAGTGTTCGTTTTGGTGGGTGTGTTAATGGACTTCCTGGTCTGGTTCTCGTGGAGGACTCAAATTTTTAGGAATAATAGAGGGGTGGAGAACGATACCGTGGACGAGCAAGAAAAAGACGACTTCGAGGATCCAAAAAAGGATGAGGACAAGGGCTTGGTGGAGCATGAGGATCAAAATATTCCTGAGAAATTTGAAAAAATGCTGCAAAAAGGGATGACCACAAGTATGAAGAGGGAAGCAAGGGTGAAGAGGAAAGTATGTAAATCAACGAAGGAGATCAAATCGACAAGGACGGAAGAGAAAGGTGAAGAGGACCAACAACCAACCGAGCCAACAAAGATCGAGTGGGAGAAAATCTCGTGGCCCAAACCAGGCTGGTACAGAGGCAAGTCTCGCTATACTCGTTTCCGAAAAGACAAAGAGAGGCGATTTCAAATCCCTGGACCCGTGCCTGTGATAGTGAGGAGCCAAGAGAGTGAACATGAGGTTAAGATGCTGTAGCGCCTTCAGTCCCACCCTACTCCTACCTCCGGTGTGCCCGTCCTCTTGGGAGTGACTGAGGACCCCAAATGTTTAGTCTTGTTGGATTACTTGGGGACGAAATCCAAGACTCTTAAAATGTGCTTGGCGGATCCGACGCGGTACACTGAGGGTCTCATTATATTAACCTACACCGCTAGAGTTTTGGATAATATGCACCATCTTGGGTTCGCTTACAACAATCTTAGGCCGGATACAGTAATCTTCACTAAGCCTTGCACGATATATTTAACGAGATTTGAAAACTGTGTCGACTTGAGAACCGTAAATAAGCAGGAGAGAGTGATTGCCTTAGCACAGGATATCATGGATCTTATTTACCTCGCCTCTCTGCTTTTTGGCCCAAACCAGTACAAGCAATTCAAGCAACAAATTGACTTCCAGGATGTATCCGTTACTGACGTTCACAATGCCCTGGCCTTTGTACTGAATAGACCGAACTTGGCAGTAAACACTTCTTTCCAAGACCGCAGGGACTTGGACTTTATGTTTAACCAAGGCCCAGGCGTCGACCTTGGCCTGTTTTTGTTCAGGCTTTGAAGACCAACGAAGCCAACCTCCAGTAACAAGTGCATGGGTGGTTCTATCTAGTGAAGACCATTTGTGTCCATTGTAAGGGCACCCAATCATACTATAAAATCTCCAAATACTTTTAATAAGGTTCTGTCACAGTAACTATAACACATTATCTATCCCCGTCCTCCTTCAAAAACTTATAAAATCAGTCACACTAACTCATCTTATATATATATACTTGTACATTTTTCCTCGTCCTTCCTTTTCATAAACTTGTGGTGGATAGTTAAGATGTTTGATGAATAGTGAAGGTGTCTGTTGGTTAAAGAAGATACAATATAGTGAATAGCTGTTTTGTTACATGCTATAGTGAAGATGTGTGATGGGTAGTGAAAATGTAGAGAGAGAGAGAGAGAGAGAGAGAGAGAGAGAGAGAGAGAGAGAGAGAGATCAAGCAAGCAACCAAGTCACTCTCTCCTGCTTCAATCTCTTCACCCCTTAAAAATTAAATGACTAATTAACTGAACTGATAATTGCTCATGTCATTAACCTCAACCTAATTCCAAAGTATATTTTACACACGCAACAACACAAATTAATATAAACCTATCGAGTACTAGAGGGTGACACATTCAACCCATGTACCCGAGACAGAAATTATTTACAGAAGATCCTAAGCAAGAGGTCCTACACTAACTATCCCTTTTCATTATAGAAATAGATTATATATATTTTTTAATGATGTGTGACCTGTATAATTATAGTACCTGTTGACTAATATAACCATGATTTTTATATTATTATTCTTACCTGAACTTGTGGAGAGAGTCATTACTGATGTGTGACCTGTATATAGTACCTGTTATTATATTATTATAATATATTATTATTATATTATTATTCTTACCTGAACTTGTGGAGAGAATAATTACTACTGATATGTGACTTGTATTGAGTACCTGTTGAACCACCACCACCACCACCACCACTACCTTCTGCCACACTCACACTTTCCTTCCTTCCTTCCTTCGACAACAGGCAGAGAGGAACTGGCCACTGGGGCTCCGTCTCCCCTTCCTTAAAAACCCTCGGCTTCCCTTGTTGGCCACGCCCCCTGACGCCCCCTCAGCCATTCACCGCCCAGCATCCAGTTTACATAATAATAATAATAATAATAATAATAATAAGGGAGGAGTTGTGTGATTAATATATTGCACAGGAAGAGAGTGACCAAAGCATATTATTATTATTATTATTATTATTATTAGTAGTAGTAGTAGTAGTAGTAGTAGTAGTAGTAGCAGTAGTAGTATCATCTTTTTTTATTGGGAAAAACTGTTAAAAGTAAGGTCAAATTAACCACTCATGGCTGTGCTTCGAAAAATGCAAAAGAACAAATCACTCGTCCATATTGAAATAATGTTCGTATTACCAAATGTTTCTATATGTTTGCTTTGTATATCTTCAGTGATCTATAATAATCTATATAATTAAAAAGAAAAGAAAATATATAAAAAAAAAAAACTCGTAAAATTACATTGAAATACATAATTATGTTCACAATTAACAAATAATTACATTGCACGCCCTCGTGTGTGTATGTGTGTGTGGTGTGAAAGAGAAAGAGAAACAGGGGAAGGGGAGGAACGTGGGAGAAGTGTATTGCCCATGTGTGTGTGTGAGAGAGAGAGAGAGAGAGAGAGAGGGGGGGGGGGGGGAACAGAGTAGTGTATGTGTGTGAGAGAGAGTGAGTAAGTATATGTGTGTGTGTATGTGTGTGTGTGTTGGTGAGCTAGGTACCTTAACTTAAACCACACAACATTACGACCTCTACTACATTACGGATATAACTTTTAACATTTTCTTTTTCTTTCAGCATCCACTTACTGTATACACACACTCCACCAAGGAAGAGGAAAGAATCTGAGTAGGTTTGTTATTAAGATTATTAACTACATTACAATTTTGGATATAACTTTAATGATATTTTTCTGTTGTGGAGATAGAATGTCTCTTTTGTAATTGTTTGTATTTTTTTTTATATATATTTTTCTTCTTCGTCCTTCTTTGCCTTCTTCTTTACTATACTTTTCTCACCCGGGTAGACTAGTTAGAATATATAATTATCAACCAGCCTTGTAATTAAGATCATTGCCACTGGAATACACAGTGAAACTTGAACTGTAACATGTGTGATTATTTGTTTTGGGGTGTAATGGTGTATTCTACATAGCCCTCCAAACAAAGCTACAAAAAATTCATTCATGATTTCATAATGATTACATATTGATAAGTTGGTAAAGTCAGTCTTGCTGTGTGTGCTGTCCGCTGCCAACACTCACTAATAACTCACCGGCAAACATATCACATTATCAGTATAGTATCGGCAAAGGTGGAGTTCAGTATCGTATATAATTATGGTCGGTCATGTTAGAAATAATACTCTGCCAAGAAACTTTTTTTTTTTTTTTTTTTTTTTTTTTTTTTAACCATAACTTAATGAGTACTGTGTGTGTGTGTGTCACGATGAAGGACTGTTTTGGTGTGAATGACTCCTGTCCACTACACGGAAAACATTTTGATGTAACAGTAACAGTGTAAATTATCGTCTCTCTCTCTCTCTCTCTCTCTCTCTCTCTCTCTCTCTCTCTCTCTCTCCTGTTGAGGCAAATAACCTTGGCCTAAATATAGTGTTAATAAATAGAGGACTAGGAAAGGGTTAAACTGCTTCAGTGCACACTTGTGTAACGAACTCACACTTGTGGTCACTAATCGCCTCCACACTAAACACTACCATGGAATACCTTCACTTCCAGCAACGAGTTAACACATACAGGTTCGCACCCCAACAGTGTGTGTGAAGCGTTATACAGTGATATAAAAACTTAGTGGTATTTTACGCATTGTGATTGATATATACGCATTTCAAAACTACAACCCCTCCTTCTACCACTACCAATATTGTGTTACCACGACAATTAGTAGTTTCATTAACACTACCGTACTGTACTACTACTACTATTACTACTACTACTACTACTACTACAAAAAATTCCAACTGAAATTACCTGTAAGCGTTGTGGTAAAGTTCTGATAAACAATATGTCACCGTCACTGTGAAGTAGGCGAGAAAACAAAAATGGAAAATTATTAACACTGAGCAGAGAAGTGGAGGCAAGAAAGTAATGAAATATATATATATATTTTTTTTTCATGTAGATTGTCGATATAAAGAGATAAACTCGTCGCCACCTCTTGTTAAGTAAGATATATAAACCATCGATTATCCTTGCGTCAAATGGTGTTAACGTTGATACAAAAAGTGTTAAAAGTTACTCTGTTACGATATGGTACGAAATTTGAGGTTATAATGTGGAAGAAAAACCACTCTGTGATTTCATATGGTAGGACTCCTTTGACTGTGTTGTGTAGGATACCGGTAATGTCACTTTTCATTATATAAATCAGGGACCACGGGTGCTTTCTTGGGTGAATTTGTGGGCTGCTGCCAATTCCCCCAAACTAACTACACCAAGAAACAGACCACCAGTTACTAAGTTCAGAATACGAGTAGCAACAATGGTTTCTAGACATCTTGGTTCACTCTGACACTTTTCATGAATAATTAGTAAGAGAAAGGGACACATGAGTGGTTTACTGGTGTCTAGGGATACATATATATACACACACCTTTGATTATACAAATGATACACAGTAGGGTATGTGACTTAATTAATTATTTTTCCTCCTTTTGTTGTTTAGGGTTAATTATATCAAAGGTATGGTCTGGAATCTGGATACTCGTAGCTGCTATGGCAACAATACATCAAATAAAGATAAAAAATGAATTATTAATATGTTTACAAAATTATTATATACGTGTTCTTGTGTTCTCGTTGGTTTATTATATGTTTTGGTTGTACAGAATAGGACTATGTGGCTCGTCGTCAGTATCATATAAGGTGGAGCTTATAACCAAACCAGTTTCTGAAAATTTTGTTATTATTTCATGTAGGCAAAGACTCCTTAAGGGGATGGTATACTTTTGATAGATGGGAGCGCCTTGATTCCTCCAAAGTTTGCCAGGAAACAGACCCAAATGAAGAAAAATAATGGTATCCTGTTGCCTGGAATATTTTGGAGGAATCAGTTGCTCCAGATTTACCACCCAAAGCAATGTGCTAAAATACCCCCTTAACATCGATTAAAATGAACATAGAAACAAATCATGATAATACGACACTGATAATGAATGAAAATACATAATAGTGATCTCCTACTGACATACATACATACATTATACTCTCTTATATTACAGGATGATGGATTCTAGTGATGGTGACGAGGTGGACATTAATGGTGGTAGTGGTGGTGGGGGTGGTGGTGGTGGTGGTGTGGTGGAGTCTTGGGAAACACGAGCAGAACAACTCTTTAAACACTGCGATAGGGAGTGTAAAGGATTCATCACCAAGCGAGATTTGCAGGTGTGTGTGTGTTGTGCTATGTGTGTATATGTATGTTTTATGTGTATGTATGTATGTGTGTGTTATGTGTGTGTATGTATGTGTTATGTGTATGTGTTGTGTGTATGTATGTGTTGTGTGTATGTATGTGTTGTGTGTATGTATGTGTTATGTGTGTGTGTTGTATGTATGTATTGTGTGTATGTGTTATGTGTAAGTATGTGTTGTGTGTGTGTGTGTATGTATGTGTTATGTTTGTGTATGTGTGTGTGTGTGAGATGATTCATAGTGCAGGTATGTTGGTCAGTAGTGAAGAGGCTATTAAACGAACACTTGTACACCACACACACATACACATACAAATATACCTGTACATACATACTACTCCATCCAACAAGAATACAACCCTTAAAGGCCAGCAGGCATCATTATACAAGTTATTATTATGATATACATTATAAATATTCTCGTACTGATGATCTAAGAGAGAGAGAGAGAGAGAGAGAGAGAGAGAGAGAGAGAGAGAGATTTACAGCCCCACTCAACTACTTGATTTGAGGTATAGTTTTGTTCAGGCTACTCAGGTTCGACAATCAAGACTCGAACACTTTTATACGGTTCCCACTAACTCACTGAAGTAACCAGTCACCAATAATTCAGAAACTAAGCAATCTGTCACCAATAATTCAGAAACCAAGTAACCAGTCACCAATAATTCAGAAACCAATTCAATTAACTATTTATAATTCAGAAACCAATTCAATTAACCAGTCACCAATAATTCAGAAACCAAGTAACCAGTCACGAATAAGCAAACAGTCACCAAGTAACCTGTCACCAAGCAACCAGTCACCAAGCATTCAATAAACAGTTACAACCTTGAAGTACGAAGCTGCAGAATATGTGTGACGGATGGTATAGGCTACATAACGTGTTAATTTATTTATTTTTATTATTATTATTATTATTTTTTACCGATAGCAGCAGGCTTAGGATGGTCTTGTGTATTACTCTTCAATTCACTTCTACCACCAGAGTATAGCTTCTAATTCCTTCGTGTTTGTTGTCCCACCTCCCTATCATATCCATCTGTCTCATCCTACGCACATAATCATCCAGCTGGGCTTATTAGTGTGGTCTTCTGTATTCTACTCTTCAATTCACATTCTTCCACCACCAGAGGCTGTGGGGGGAGCTGCCACTGGGGCCTGACGAGTTGGAGGGGGTGTTCGATTCCCTTGACACTGACCACAACGGCTTCCTGTCACTCCAAGAATTCACCGATGGCTTTGGTATTTATCTGTAATCATATTTTTTCATCAACTTTTGGAATCTTGTGTATCAATGAGTGTTTTATTACCATGTCTAGCTGTATTGATATTGGCATCTTCTGTAGTAATATTATTCGTAGTTAATCATTCATATTGAGTGTTCTTAATTGTGCAGTTTCTGTTTCTGGATATTTAGTGGTGTACTTATTTCATTACGTTATACCGTATTATGACTACCCTTTGTCAATCATATTCACTGTTTCTACTTGTTTTGATTTCCAGCATGTATGACTCGAAGCTAGAACAACTCGAAATTTATCTACGTGGTGTTTAGTGTATCGTATTTCTCAGTAAATATTCAAGTCTGCCGTAAATTTCACATTCCTTCCCTTTCTTCTTCAACCTTTCTCATTCTCCTTCCAACCTTCCCATTCTCCTTCCAACCCTTCCCATTCTCCTTCCAACCCTTCGCAATCTCCTTTTAACCTTCCCATTCTCTTGTTCAAAACCTTCCCATTCTCCCTCATTTTGACAGAGGAAGAATGGGAACTAGATGAACTCAATAAAATGTCAAAAATATTGACGCGCTTGTCGTCCAAATAATAATGAAATGAGACATTAGTTACTGTGTAATATTTAATGTTTTGGTTTGCTCTCGCACTATAAAGTTACAAGTGCCAAATCACACTTATACGACTTGTAATGAGTTAATAATAAATAAAGTCTGTGGATACAATTGTAATGTTGTCCACACGGCATACGGCTGAGTTTGGCCAGCGAAAATCTGGCTGGAGCCGAGCTTGGGTAACAACAGATTAGTTGATGACGTACTCACTTATAGTCACGTATAGTGGCGGTACAATATCTACAGCATGGTGTGGCAGAAGAAAGATGTGTTGCATATTAATTGCCATGTGCATGAAAAATATCAGAACAAATTTGTTCAACCACCATAAGCATCAGTTAACAATCAATCCTTTGATCGTTTTTGTTAGCACAAACTATGCTAGATTTATGCATCAACTAATTAATAACACAATTAATAACGATGTATCAATTAATTAAAGAAACCTTAAAACTATAGGTGCTTTGACAATATATGAGCTGGCTAGGGGTAGGCCTACGAGCTGGGAATATGAGAATTTATCATTTTATCACTTTGAAAGGAACCGGTAAATTTACGACACGATAAAAAAAAAACATTAGAACCCTTATTTCTTGGAAGGGAATAGATGCATCTAGTAATTTCCTTTCCTTCTCCTACTTTAACGAATGACCAAAATTCGGCAGTTGGAAATATCTTCGTGGAGAAATCAGTAGCCAGTAACCCAAAATTTACTGTTCATATTACTCGCCAAATATAACTCGCTCTGATTGGCCCACCTCAAGAAATGGATACCGGAGTAAATTGCTGATTGGCTAAAACTTTATCATAATTATGTCAGTGTACTCATTACGAGTCGTACACGTGTCATTTGGCTCGTAAAACTTTATAATGAGAGAGCAAACCAAAATATCATAGATTACACACTAATCAATGTCTAGTTTAATTATAATTTGGATGACAACTGTAAATATTTTTTTCTGAAATTTAATTTAGTCGATCTTGTTCCCATTCTCCCTCACTTTAACAGTAGGAGAATGGGAAGATTTTTGACAAGAGCATGGGAAGGTTGGAGGGAGAGTGGGAAGGGTTGGAAAAAAATGGGAAGGTTAGAAGGAAAATGGGAAGGGTTAAAGAAGAAAGGGAAGGGAAGAGAAATTTTTCGGCAGGCTTGAAATTTTCTGAGAAATACGATAAACTAAACACTACGTAGATATATTTCAAATTGTTTAAGCTTCGTGTCGTGGTGCATACGATGACGTGGTACTGGAACAATGGCTCTATAGAAAAACAACAGAGCCATCGTACTGATACCACGCCATCGTGAACACCACAGCAGATGTCCTTGAATACGGCCCTTTAGTAATTGAGAGTATGATACCCCTCCCCCCCCGGCAGGTACACATTTGGGGTTGGTGATCGAATTCCGGGCAGACACTCCATCCTCATGTGGTGATAATAACTCAGAAGAGGAGCCTCGTGGTGTAGGTGGTGTTGGCGGTGGTGTTGGTGGACATAATGGTAGTAGTGGTGTTGGTGGTGGTGGTGGTGATGGGGAAGTGATCACATCCACACAACTTGATGATCTTCTTAACCTCCTCGCCAACCAAGACCTCGAGAGCAAGTGAGATTATATTTTTCAGGTATTATTATTATTATTATTTTTTTACACGATTTGTACTGTAGGCTACATGATTTTTTTGTTTTGTTTTTTCACTCCTGAATTTTTCTTTGGTATTATTATTTTTTGTTTTGTTTATGTTTTAACACGACCTACATGATTATTTTTCACTCTCCTTTACTTACAGAGGCCCAGGAAGTAACTAATGGGATCTCTATTTAATATTAATGACGAATAGAAGACAACTGATAATTCCTACAAACTATATAATATTATGCAATATTGTAAAGTCTGTAATGTGATAATTGCAGTTCAGCTGTGGTGGAGTCGGTGTGGCGAGAGGTTTGTGGTGGAGGAGACCCGAGGAAAGACAAGGATCAGCAGGAGAAGGACCCAAGGAAGGAGAGGCAGGAGGAGGAGGAGGGAGATGGGGAGGTGAGGGATAATAATTCTCTCTGTCGTTCAATAATATACAGTATGCATAAAACTTCATTACAGTGCTTTATTTCCTGTGTCTACATCTCTCTCTCTCTCTCTCTCTCTCTCTCTCTCTCTCTTGGCCCATATGTACAGTTGGCTCCACTTCCGCGTTTACCACTATGATATGCATGTGCTCAACGTAATGGATTAATCTGAACTTCTTGAAGTACATACAGCCGGCTCCACTGCTGTGAGGGCCATACATACAGATTATTATTTCATTGTCATTCGTTCCCTCAGCATACACGCCTGCCAACCTCAATGTATCATATAGTCACTCTCTCAATTCCAACTCCTCTTTCCATCTCACTCGCTATAGTGAGTGGTTCGCATCATGATCACACGTGGCTCGGGATTCAAATTTCTGGATGGTTCAACATTTGCAACGCTAAGTTGAAACACGCGGAAGTGGAACCAACTGTACACTCTCAATCCAAAATTATGTATCCAGGAAGGCATCGAATAGCCTGATCGAGTATTAAACGACTTCGAGCAAATAACAAACAGCAGGATAAGCGTTGCAATTGGTTTACTAGTATGTCAAATGATTCGAAACTTCAACGAGACCTGGATACAAATTTTGGATTGAGACTGTAGCCCACATGACAGAATATGTTTTACTGTACTGAACAAAAATATTCATAACTATTGTAGGTTAATTTAGACCTACGAAGATTTTGTGATCATCATAATATTTTTCATTATCTTATTACAGTATGTCAATATATATGTTGATGTCTTTCATTATTATTATGTCAAGCAATTCCATGTTGTGTAATGCCAGGTGAGGATGGGGAAGTTGGTGGCTGCTCTGCTTCAGGAACTCTGCAAGGTGAGATCTGAACACACCCAGCTGGAGGCTCTCCTTGTCACCAAGACAGAGCAGTTTAACAAGCAGGTGAGGACATTTCTACAAACAGGTGTAAATATGGCAATTTAACTTATCAACAAGAAAGTGTGAATATTTTCAACCTGTCAATGACTGGGTAAAACATATCTGTCATGTAAGAGCTGCACAGTGGTCTCTGAATGGCTTTGTTCGTGCAATTTTGCTTAAATTATATATGAACATAATGATATATTAACATGTGCTGTAATTTATTGAGTACTGTATAGTATCATCTTTACTTTGGGTATTTTAGGTATCACGGCTGTATGAAGAGTTAGAGAGTGAGCTGAATGGTGAGACCAACCGAGTGGTAAAGGAACATACAATGAGAGATGCTAGAGCCAGAGCTGTACTAGAACAGGAGGTGAGAGAAAGAAAGGATGTGTGTCTGTGGTTGTTTAAAACACAAACTCAAACCCCTCCACCACTAACCAATCCATTAATTAAACTGACCTGGTGGAAAAAAGGTTTCCCGGAAGTTAAGGAACCTTTCCAGAACATTGTGGCCACTGCTTTGTACAGTCGAAAACATAGGAAAAGTTATTGTCATCTGAGGTCTTGCAATCATTTGTAATGGCTTTGTAGAGTAGTATTCATATTATGTTCTAGAACATTCGTGGTGAATACGATGGCGTGGTACTGGTATAATGGCTCCATAGAAAAATAATAGAGCCATCGTACCAGAACCACACCATGTTATGCACCATGAATGTTCTTGCTTACGGCCCATAACGCCATGTTGAGATCCTATTTAGTAATATTGCCTCTTGTATATCAATACCATCCCCAATACTGACTCATATTACTGGTATGTATATTCAAGCACAAAATACCTATTTGACAAAGAACATGTGGCACCATCATACCACCAGTATTCGAAAGAAAATTTTTGCCAAGTATATCACCCCAGGTTGCAGCTAGAGACGCGGCACTCGAAGCCTTGGAGGAGGAGCAACAGGAACTGAGGGAGAGAGTACAACAGGTGGCTGCAGCAGAGGTGGCAGCCAGGCAGGAGAATGCTCATCTCATTGCACAAGTGGTCAGTTTGGGTACTCTTGTTCCATTAAAAAGTTACGTTGATGAAAATATGGGGTTGTATATCATCTCCTGGGTAGGTCGACTCATGATTAATTAAGGGAGTCGTATATTTTTTTGTATATTGGAGGGCTACTAATTACTCCTTAATATGCCACGAAACAGAGCCAAATTAACAAAAAAATAATGGTGTTCTGTTGCTTGGAATAGTTAGGAGGAATCAGTTGCTCAAAATTTGCCAACACTACTACTCCCCCTTAATTCCTGGTGGTGTTTCATATTATCCTAACACTCTACCACAATTTAGATACTGTACCAAACACTAGGCTACTTACCACACCCTCACATTCAATATTTACCCTACAAACTCTCCAACCTGAACCATTTAGTTATACGCAAGCATTAATTCTCTACCTAGGACATTCTTCCATCCCACCCTTGCACTCATACTCTGACATTATCCATCCAACACTCTTTTCATCACATAGTAACACTCTAACTGTAATACCCTCAACAGAACCGGCTAGAGGAGGAGTTAGTGCAGCGTGAAGTTGACTTGATAGAACTTACCACGTCTCTGGACACCTACAAGAAGAATACCAAAAACGAGAAGAGACTGAGAGCTCAACAGGCTTTTAAGGTGTATATCATAATTTGCTTAAATATGCCTTTCTAACTATACTGTACATTGTTAGATTGAAGCTTTTATTTAAGACTGTACAGTACTTAAAGATAAATAAACTATGTTTGTACTTCAAATATTCTTCTAATGTAGGTGAGTGAAGGTATTGCAAGAGAGCGCGAGTCCCTGGTGAGTCAACTGGACCTGCTGCGAACCATCAACTCTCAGCTGAGGGATGAGCAGGATCAATACGTCTCCTACAGGTACAGTGTAGTATAGTTCGATCTGGTCTGATGGATTTAGTCTTGGTCTGTAGAGTTTGATCTGTGTATGTAAGGTTCTCTCTTTGCAAGTAGGGTTTCCTTTTTAAATTGTTGGGTTCAGTCTCAGTTTGTGGGGCTCACTCTGGCAGAGCAACTGTGAATATTTAGTTTCCATAGTAATACAAGCCTACTTAGAAATAACTTTTGCTTTCTCCAGTGAATGTTAAAATAAAACTACATGTGCTTTGGTGGGGACATGAGAATGAGAATGCAATCATTCGTCCATTTTCATTATTTTTATGAAAATTTGTTTGGTGTATAAAGGGAAACTGGATGAAGAGACATAGTCTACTGTAATTGGCATTTGTGAAAAAGAAAAGGAAACCTATTACTGACAACCCCATTTAATCTGAGTTTCCTGTCTCGCTCTTTCCATACCAACAGTTCAACTACATCAGCATCTGGGCCACTGATCAGGGATACCAGCACACCTCCTGGACAACTCAGCAGGGACAACACCTCCCCTCCAGGACCACTCAGTTTGGAAAACATATACCCATCTTCACCACCACCACTAACACACCTACCACAGCTTCACTTCACACTGCGAACTACTGCCCTCCAAGCCACGTAAGTTGTAGCATCATGACAAAGAGGTAGCCGAGATTGTTGCACACTGAGCCAATCTTTTATCCTTGATCCAATCAGACCCCCTAGACAAAAAATTAAATGGTTTCATTATCCTCATTTGTTCAGCAGTAATAAGTAGTCCTTTAAGTGTCAAAACTTTCCATAATGAGAAAAAAAAAATTAAAATTGAAAAGAATTAATAAGATCATTCTCTACCCCTTTTCCCTAGGCGACTCCTATCAGACCTCGAACATGACGATGATTATTTTCAGGTATGTATGGTAGTTTTTTTGTGGCAGGTGACCTTATCTATTGAGCTACCATAAGTATCATCCTTCCTTCTTCCTCCTCTTTGATGTCCACAACAAGGAGAAAAGTTACAAATGGCACCAACTAATGAATATCGTCTCCTGTATAATTCTGTCTGGAATCGCAACAAATCTGTTCTTTGAGTAGCCAAAAAAACATTAATCTGTGCCAATTATATTGATCTGATCTGATATTTGGCTTTTTGCCAAAAATCTCTCCATCAACTTTGCTTCCTTCACTTTCCTTCCATTTGTCTTTCTCAATGGTAATGTTGCTATCTCTTCACCTGATAATGCTGAACTTTTCTCTCAAACATTTTTACTTCTAACTCCACTTTGGATGATTGTGACACTGTTCCTCCATCCTTGTCCCCAGATACTATTGGAATCTCTTCAAAGGATGTATATTTTGCCCTCTCTAGCCTTGACACTTGGAAAGCGTGTAGTCCTGATGGGATTCCTCCTGTTGTCTTCCAGTACTTTGCTTCACTGTTGACTTCTTGCTGAGGCAAACTTTTTTGCCCTTGTCTCTCATCATATACTTTTCCTTCCTGCTGCAAGTTTGCTCTGATCCAGCCTGTTTCAAAGAAGGATGAAATTTCCAAGCCCACAACTATCACCCCAATGTCTTCAAATCTATCCTTAATTTTAAATTAAAAGCACATTACTTCTCTTTACCTTTCTGATCATCAGTATGATTTTCATCAGGGGTGTTCTACTGCCAATCTTCTATTCCTCTTTTCTGATTCATGGTCTTCCTCTCTCTTCTAGGCTGCTGAAGTGAAGGTGGAAGACTCAAGGTCAGAGAGTCCATGTATGCCATACCAGGAAGTGAGTCTGTTCCAGGAGCTGCTACACTCACCTCCACTTTGTGCCACCTGTGGTGGAACCCTCACTAAACAATCCACAGAGCAAACAGGTACCACAGTCAGAATTGTAGTATTTCTTTCTGTTCCTTCAGTTCATTTGTTCCAAATGAATTAGCATTATGCCCTCATCAACAGACAAAGCAAGCACATGCCTAGGGGCCCCCAGTTGATAAAAATAATTATAGTGTAATGATAAATGTAATGTAAGAATTGATAGAGGGGCCCCCACATCATGGGTACCTTTTGGCCCCAGATATAGTATTTCTTTCCTACTGCTCATTAACTGATCTACATCTGACTTTTCATAAATACATGCATTTCAGACTGGGCGAGCAAGGAGGACAGAAGTATCCAGACAAACCCATCCCACTACACCAGTACCCTTCTTGTGCATACCATCCATCACACCAGCATACGACTCCACCACATTACTCATCACACTCACCATACACGCCGCACCTACCACACTTACCTCCACCTCACCGTTGGAGGGTGTAATGATGATGGGGGAAGTGGAGTTAATCACACTCGGAGTGATGGGAATGACTGTATGGATAGGAGTGGTGATTTAGTAGATGATTGTGAGGATGATGGTGTTGGTAGTGATGGTGTTAGTTTTGGAAGGGGTGAGTATGGTCCTGGAATGAGTAATTATAGGGATGATAATGACAGAAGAGGTGCTTATGGTGTTGGTAGTTATAGCAGGGATGATAGTGGTTGTGTAGATGGTGACAGAAGAGGGAACTATGGTGATAGTGGTGGTGAACGAAAGAGTGACTGTGGTTGGGATGGTAGAATGGGTGACTGCAGTGAAGGAATAGTTGAAGGCACTGATGAGTCAAGTCTGGCCTGTGTGAATGAAGCAAGCACAAGTAAAGACTGGGAAAGGAGGAGTAATTCAAACGATGTGTGGAGTGAATGCACCGAGGAACAACCTGATGGAAAACAAAAACATACAACACAAGTTACACAACAGAACGAGAAACTGAGGGAAGAAAGTGAAGGTGAGGAAATTGCAGAGGAATGTAGAGAGGCAGATGGGAAATGGAAAGAGCCAAAAATTATGAAGGAAAAAGAGGAAGAGCAATGGGTAGAGGAAACTAATGAAAGGAAAATACAAGAACAGGGAGAGGAAGAAGGAGAAGAGAAAGAAGAAGAGACAACTGGAAAATCAGAGAGACAGAAAGCTGCAACACAGAAACTCCGCACCATGACGAAGGTAGGCTGTGTTGTTGCTTAGAAACTATTAATTATGCATGTACTAAAATGCATACTGGTTTGATAATAGTCATAGTAGTAGTAGAAATCATTCAAGAAAATTAGTGATAGTAGTAGTTCCATATTGGTTAAATATTGGTGATTGTTTCATATAAATTTGAAATGAAGGTAATACTGTACCATAATTGTAATGGTACACTCAGGTGATATGGAACAACTCAGAAAAGTTCTAGTTGCATTTGTAGTTGCAGCATTGCAGTTGTATTTTGTCACTAATTGATAATATTAATAATGAATTTTCATCAATATAATTAGTACAATATGAAAACAAATTTTAGTAAGCTGATTTATATACAGTGTTCTTTAGTTCATGCATCTATTGTACATTGCTTTTTGTTGTCTTATAAGTTAGTCCTTTGGTTATTAATAAATGCTTAAGCAGTATTTAGAATGTAATGCATTTGGTCTTAAGCCAAGTAGAAGCCTTTTTGAAACAAGATAACAGTACTAGTGGTTCAACCTGAGAATATTGACAGCCTTCTTAGTAGTCTTTAATATTTATGTGTGATCATCTTTGTCTGGCAATTTATAAGATATACAGGCATATTTAAGACACCAAATTTATTAGTACTATTTTCTCAGTATGAGTAGACAAATGTGTACAGGTAACCATTTCTTTGCATATTTGCTCCTAACTTTTGGGTATTAAGATTCAAGCAATCATTATTAGACTTGATATCATTTGCTGACCTTCTATTACCCTTCAGCCACAGAAATATATAAACCAGTTCCGGAAAATTCGTCAGCTGAACACACACGCACACACGGAATTTATCTGTAAGACGGTTGTTTTGGTTGATCATTTGGAGGCAATTATAGTATACAAAAGCCTAAATGAGTCATAACTACATAAGATTAGATTAACATAAGATTTACCTAACACTATGATGTTTGGGCTAATCATCACCTGTAGCCTACATCACCAAATAAATATTTATCCACACAGACAGTTACATATATACAGTACTTTAATTTACCCAATCTAATGCAAGGGATTTGTGAGATAGTAACTTATTGGTAAACAGTATACCTGTAGCATCAAAATTATTATTGAAGGAGATAATTGGAAAAAAAGAAACAATAAGGATTCTCTCTCCGTCTGTAAGTATAATTTTAATACGGTATTATGTGTTGTTCAACTTTTGAGTGCCATTTTTATTGGGTTAATATATTTATTGTACTATACTGCATGGTACAGTATACCATTTCAGCAAGCAAGGTCTCAAACTTCTCCTGGCTGAGCATTATTACAACTCTCAGTCTGTCTTGGAATGAAAGAAAAACATTTTGGCTACAGCCTGGCATGGATTTGAATATTAGTTCTCTCCACAATATTCTTTACTCATTCTCATCCTTGTGCAAGCTCAAATTCTAGCTCTTCTAGTGTTCTATCTTACAGATTTGCAGCTTTGTTTGGGTTCTAGGCTTAGTTGTTGTTGTTGTTGTTGTTGATGTTCTCCCGGGACAGAATGGCTTAGTTTTCATTGATGGTGTCTTTACTTATCTTGAGCCTTGTATAAGCTCAATTTTCACTCATGTTATTACTGGTTGTTAATAATCCACAACCTTTTGTAAACCTCTAACCTGTCTCTTAAATTTTCATACTAGTATTTAACCCTTTTGTAAACTTATAAGCTGTCCCTTATATTCTCCTATGCATAAAACTGAGCTGCTCAACTATTTTGGAATGCTGTGTTAATTACTTCCTCTTCCAAGACCATTGACATTTTACAGTGGGAGTGATATAGCATGATGTTTTATACTAATAAATTCAAGAATTATGATCCCAAATAACTAATTTAGCAATATGATAAAAAAAAAACACTTTTCCCTCAAATGGGAAAGTGTTTATTAATATATTTCTATTCTCATGTATACTGTAGATATTACAGAGAATCTAAACATTGTATATATTTTAATTGTTATATTCATGTTATCACACAGAGAGTACGTATTGCCACCACAGAGGATGAAATTATAGAAGACAAAATTATTGGAGAAAGTCAACAAGAGCCAGAAGTGACTGAGAATAAATCTACTATACCAACCACACCAACTCTCATCACCTCCCCTCTCCTCCATCGTTTCCCACACAAGCAAGAGGAGGAGCAGATGGGAGAAAGGAATCATAAGGAGGAAGACACGGGTATTTGTGAGGCAGCTACTGAGACTTTGTTATACCGTCCATCAAGAATGTTCAAGATTGTGTTCATTGGTAACAGTGGAGTGGGAAAGACTTCCTTTATTCACAGGTACTGTATAGTCATAGTTTGGAATGTTTGTTGGAATTACCTAATAATAGACAGACATACATGTAAGGAAATTATTGGTTTTTGCCTCATCACTTACTGACAAGGTGTCCTCTGATTCCTTTGGGAAGGTTATATATTATAGAGTTCTGCTCAGGGTAAGTGTTCAGAGTACGGTACTGTATTGTACTGCATGTTGGGTTGGATGGTATATTCTTATCCAGTACTGTATTGGTCTGTTTTCTTGTGTGGACAGAGGATTCTCTATTTAAAAATTTATCTGAGAATATTTAATTACTAAGAAAAGACTACCAACAGATAGAGATAATGATTACTGTATACTGTAAGATTGAATTATGTTTATAAATTGTTCATGACCAGCAGGTCATCCCAGATGGCTCTGGTGACCTGCAGTCACCTCTAACCTGTCTGCAATGGCCCCCTGGTATTGGTTTGCTTGATCAGTTCATCATCCCATTTAAAAAACTGCCTATGTCCCCTCAGAGCCAGCACGGGACAGTACGAGGCAAATACCAGCACCACAGTGGGGGTGGACTACCGGACACTGGAGCTGGGTGTGGGGTCAGTGCTCGGAGTCTTCCAACTCTGGGACACTGCTGGCCAGGAGAGGTTTAGGTCCATCACCAGGCAGTATTACAGGTAGGGATGTGGATATGTGAACATGAAGCAGTGTGGCAATATTCCAGGTTCAAGGAACAGAAAATCACAGTTTAAGATTGATGAAGCTGGTGCCGTACTGTACATGCTTTTTGCCAATGTCCTCCAGGTAAAAAAAAGTTTAGTAGTTAGAGTAATGAAGCTGTGAAACAAAGGTTGGAAATTTAAAGCCTGTCTGTAGCAATTAAGGGCTGATATGAATTGTATTTTCAAGTATAGTACGTATTCAGTGGTATATAAATTGGCTTCCAGTCATCATAAAATATCCTCTCTGGTGCTACAGTTATTACAGTTCAATTATAGAGTGTATTTGATGTCAAGAACTGAAGAGTCAAGATGCACACCCATGAGTCAACCATGCATGGTGCCTAGTAAGTTTCCTTTAGGAAATGTAGACTGTGTTGATAAGACTATAATGATTTGTACTGTATATATATTAATATCCATATGTGTTTTTCAGGAATGCAGATGCTGTAGTGGTGATGTATGATGTCTCAAGTGAATCTTCTTTCCTCAGTGTCCTGGACTGGATATCCTCTGTCAAGGTAGGTTCATGTATTGACATAGTCTTTTTGCTATGTTATGTATTGTCAGTAACTTCAATTGCCTACCTGTAATTCAAACCAGTGAATTGGTGAGTTGTTGTTGTTGTTATTTTCTTATCTCATTTGACTCTTGTACCACTTGGGTGATAATATCTAGGCTGTACAGAATACTAATCAAGAGAGATTTCCATTAATTACTTTGAATATATATATATGGTGATAGTACAAGAAATAGTGTACTGTATGATAATATCGATGATACTGTATTGTAATGCATATGGGGATACTAATACTTATGATAATAATTATAATTGCAGGAAACAGCAACAGAGGAGTTATTGGTGGTAGTGATAGGAAACAAGGTAGACCTTCATCAGAGCAAGGCAGTGCCATTGGATCTTGCACTGGAGTTGGTCAGGGTAAGTTGTGTGTTATATTGCTCTCTATTTTTCTCTCTTGTACCGACAATGAGAATCTGAAACTCCTGTATAAGTAGTACTGAGGAGTATTATATTAGGACATTGTGGAGCTCATTGGTTCTCACACTGTGCCTAATTATTGTTTCATTAACTCTTTCCACTACTTCAATGAAACCCACATTAGATCTCATTTATGTTTACTCTGTCCTAATCATTCTCACACTAACTCTTTGCATGAACATTTTAGTTTGCCAGGATGTAAAGGCTAACTTAACTAACACACTAACAGGATGAAGGGTGTCTGGTGAGAGAGGTGAGTGCAGCAACTGGGTGCGGTGTGAGGGAGGTGATGGTGGACATCACTACTGCACTCCTCACCACCACTACTAGACAACCTCTCACCTCATCCTCATCTGCACCACTTTCATTACATCAGCCATTCATGAACAAGTTGTGCTGTAAATGAAAAATATTACAGAGGGAAACTTAAAACAATACTGTACCCTGAAGCTCTGTAAATAGCTGTACAGTACTGTTTAAAAATAAGCGAGCCACTGAGGCTTCAGTGTTGTGTTGTAAATAAAGATTATTTATGAGGAAAGCAATAAAAATATCTGAATCAAAGATTAGTGTGTAAAGTAGCATTATAGGAATTTAAAATATATGCTGCTTTTTTTTTTATGTAGGATAAACATGGACTTGCTCTAGTACCAGTAGGCTATTTCATTCAAGTCTGTTGTAAATAATTGGTTTCTGTGGGTGTGTATATGAGTAGGATGGCATTTACATTCTGAAATAAGTCATACAAGACAGATGTAAGTGTTCAATAATTCAGTAAACAACACAGGGAGCTTTGATGCATACCCAACTGAAGAACCAGCATTAATTACCCTCGTCAGTCCAAGATAAGAAGAAATGATAGTTTTTGGCTGAATACTTTTCATATTATTATTATTTACACCCTCACACAGTTTATCTATTCTTGTGCATCTTTTGAAAGATGAATCTCTTCTTTTTCTCTGTCTGGAAATGTGAGAATAAATAATGCATACATTTCCAAAAACTTTTATACAACATATTCTGATGTGGACTCCTTCATCTGTCATTATAATTATAGAACTGTAGAAGTAATTGTAAATATTCATGTAACCATGTAATGTACAGTAATTACAAATGCAGACTAAAGTCATGTCTCCCCTACCATCAAATATCAGTGACTGATACTATATACTAAACAGATTTCAGTATATGACTAAGATGTTTTGAAAAGCTAACTACTGTACATATACAGCTGCTTTTCATTTACACGAGTTTGTATATACAGTAATCCTAACATTGCACATGTGTTCTTCCCCTCAAATGTACATTGAGGAATAACAAAATATATGTATACTTAGGGAGGAGGTAGCCAAATGGTTAGTGCATGTACAGTATTGGGTTAGTTCTAGTCTTTGTGTCAGCTTCTTTCTATTCTGGGTTTGAAGATTCATATATCATAGTTTGAATCTGCAGCCTCCTGTTTAAAAGTCCTCTGATCCAGGTCTTTGCAATAATCCCTTTGGTGAATGACTCTCAATTGGCCATTGGACGGTGAAGGTGTCTGGAAACCTGGATTGGGTGGACTAAGAATACCCACACCATCCGCACCCCCACCTCCATCCCCACCACCACCACCACTACCCCCACATCCCCCACCACTACTACCACTTCCTCCAACACCAACCATCCCCAGTGCTAGACCTCCTCCAGCTGCTGTAGCAGCCCCTAGAGGGATAGGTAGACCCACACCACCTGGGGGAGGAGCAGGGACACCAATTCCAATTCCACCATCCCCTCCTCCGTATCCTCCTCCTGCTGGTCCATCCGTGTCACCGCCATTCCCACTAGATAAGCCGCCATTCACTCCTTCAGTGTTGGCACCTGGTTAGTAGGGAAATGCCTGTGTCAGTTACCTGGTTGGTGGGTTGACTGTAAGCTTAGTTGGTTGACTGAATATTTGTGGGGTACAGTAGTTGCCTGATCTGATTAGTGGTTGTGACTATAATGGGGTGGTCATCCACTTGATAGTTGATCCAGGAAGTTTCCTTGGTGAAACTATCATATGGCTGTGAAATTTTGATCTGGTATGAACATGAGAAACTAAGAGTGAGTGCAGAAGAGATGGTCCAAACATATTGAGAAGTGTATGTTCAGTGGAGTCTGAAAAACTTGCCTGGTAGAAGAAACTGACATCTGTATAAGTTGAATTTCTAGCTACTGGATTATGGTCCAATATTCTTACCTCCCAACAACATTTCTTGCAGCAAATTGTCTATCTTGGTATTGCCAAACAACTTGGCAAACTGTATCTGTTCAATCATTTGCCACGTGATAGATTGAAGTGCTGGCAAAGTCAACAGGATCTGTCCGAACCTTCCCCGTGACTCAAACTGACGGTCATTGATGTAGTCCTCAAGGAGAAGCTGAACTTGGTAACGGAGAGCCTTCACCTTCTCCACATCCCGCAGCCCTCTGATGACTGGTACGGTAAGGTTTGGTCAAGTAATGTCAGGCCACATCATTTAAGATCATAGCTATGAAATTTTAGTACACCTTAAGGAGAGGAAGTAAAATGCTGTCAGCAAATAGTGGAGGCTTGTGATTTGTCCAAGTTTTGCCAAGAATCTAGAAGCCTCCATTTAAATGACAACACGAACGTGTGGAAAACTGGAAGGATATTATGGATAAGGCCCTTCTAATGGAGATTTTAGTGAGATTAATAAGTAAGATCTGGTGGGTGAAAAATCTCGTTGGGAAACCTGCTGGATTGAATTGCTTTGGTTGGGCTGGACTGAGAGTGAGATGATCGAGTTTGAATAACCTATGTTGGATTAAGTTAGATCGAGTTGATTGATATGGATTAAACCGTGAAGTACAAGGTCTATGGTTTATAGCACAGTTTTCTTACTTCCCCTTTGTAATCTAATCTAATATTACTGACTTAAATAAATATGTAATAGTTGCCCGGTTATAATTATATAGCCTCGTACTTACTTGGATCAAAGAAAACGATAGCTTTAACACAAGCATATTCGTTGTCATCAAGTTGTACGAGACGCAATGGTCTGATCAGTTCATCCATAATGCGTTGTCCTATCCGGCTAATTTCCATCTCTGTGTAGGAAATCAGGATGTGAATGAGTATGTAGCAGACGGCAAGTAGATGAATGTCCATGAACGAGTATAAGACTAAACGTATATATACAGGGGCTGTTCCCGGACTGCTTGGTGCTGCTACTAATGTTACGTGAGGTGAGTGAAGTACTTACAATAAACTTCTCACACTCACAGCCACTCTAGCACTACAAGTCTAAAACAGAAATAATGTGTTGTTCATAGCTGTTCCTATTCCCTCGTGGAGAATTTGAATTAGTCACTAGATAAGTTCCATCTCTTTCTCTCAGATCTATCTCTCTACACACATACAATACTCTCTCTCTCTCTCTCTCTCTCTCTCTCTCTCTACACACATACAATACTCTCTCTCTCTCTCTCTCTCTACACACATACAATACTCTCTCTCTCTCTCTCTCTCTCTCTCTCTCTCTCTCTCTCTCTCTCTTTCTCTACACACCTGTTGAGTTTCTGAGTATTACACAGTCGTTGCCAAGTAGTATCAGGTCGTGTAGATTGAGTGACCTCCAGGCAGCCCCCAGCAATAGGTGTTCCCCTGCATGTGCCCTCAGCAGAGCCACCTGGTGAGGGGAATAGTTTATATATATCGGTAACGTTGAATTGATTGAGTTTGGTCAGATTAAGGGGGTAGTTACAGTGTTGGTAAATCTGGAGCAACTGAATCCTCCATACGATCCCAAGCAACAGGCCACCAATATTTTTGTTAATCTGGTATACTGGTATAATCAGGTGCTGTTTTTGGCACCTTTGGAGAAATAAAGGCGCTCAATGTACCAAAAAAATATTACCATTAAAGTTGTGTTAAGTGAGTTTGCTTACGTGGTTAGGTCAGGATGGGTCGTTTATCTACTAGTGATGGGTAAGGTATGTTCCCGTATAATTATAATGTAATTGGGTAGGTTGGAATGGGTAATGTTTATGTAGAGATTCGTCATTACTCGTAAGTTGGGTTGGTAGTCAGGGTTGTCCAGGTTAGAAACATGGCCACGACTGGGGTCCTGTGCTACATATTCATCCCCAATTAACACAGTACAGGCGGGAAGTAAACCTCATAATTATGAAATTATAAAGATTATTCGACTTTCCAATAAATAATCAGAATAGATCTTATTCAGGGAAAGATTGAAACTCGTGCGAACATTACACTTCAATTTTATCACAAGCATTCCATGTAATAGTACCATCACATACCTTATATACCTTCCTTGACCTCAGTAACCCCAAGTGTGAGAATATGTTGTGGCAAGAATGACGCGGGTATGTAGCCTACCAATTAATTAAGGAACTAAATACAAAATATGATAAGCGTCACGTGTACTGTATGGTAACCAACTCAGTCTAGCTATACAGTGTCTAGGTCACCTTATCTTATCTGTTTTACCTAAATTAACTAACGTCTTACCACTTTCATTAGTCTACAAAAGGGATTGACAGTTTAGTTGCTTGTGAGTGCAGCGACGTCAGTTGCTTAAACCATGTCCCAAACTTAATGAGATGAAAAAATAAATGGAAATAGATAGATTGACAAGTGGATTAATGAATGGATGAAGAAAGGAGAAACAGACAGACAGACAAGCAGAGGCAAAAAGAAAACAAGCACACAGACAGACAGACATACAAACAAACAGACAGACATACATACAAACAAACAGACAATTATTCTAACCTGATCATCTAAGGTGAGGTCACAGAAGGCAGGGATATATTTGGCCCACTCCACCAATACCAATAACTGTTGCTTCATGCTGGCACACACGTCACTCACACCTGCCACCTTCTTACTCTGGACACTCACCTCCTCCCCAGCAGGCGAAAACTGTAACCAATAACCATGTATGAGTTTTAGATTAGATGGAGTGTATGGTTACCCAAATCTGGAACCTATGCCAACTCATGAAGATAGTGCCATACAAAATGCTTCTATATAATGGCTCCCTGGAAAGTAAAAATCAAGATGTCTCCATTCCCTTGTTCTGTATATTTTGCTGTCCCCGTTTGAGTTCCTGTTGTGGAATGCCGTAGTACCAATCGTAGAAAAATGGCAAGAGGTTAGACAGACAGACACTCACGGTCATACATTGATCAGGGTTGGGGAGATTCGAATCCTGAAAATGCCTGTGGTATTGTGTTGTATAAATAATCGTTTCAGTCTCGCACAATAGAAAATTCCGTACAAGTGTGATATCAAGGCTAACCTGTCTGGAAAGTTGCTCTGCGTTGAGTATGGTATTTAGGTTCATGCCACCGCTAGTACCACTCGTCTCATCATAACTCTGTCGTCTATTGCTGATCCGGTCCCTCTCATTCTGTACCGCTGTCATGCACCATATGAAAAGAAAAACATTACACCACTGACACTAACTAAAATCACACATCAGTTACATCAATGCAATGCACCACAAGACATCTACTGTAATAATATATACCTGTTTGATATTATTTCATTCATTTATGGTAGACTAAGAATTTGGTTTGTGAATGAATCTTGGACGAAGTTAATAAAGGTTGGAGTGTCCATCTGTTCTTACCTTCCTTCTTCATGCCTGATCGGATACACTTACGGAGTCTGCAGTAGCGACATTGGTTTCTCTTATCCTTATCAACAGTACAGTTACGATTGAACCTATAGGGGTAAACAGACATAATGTAAATAGGTATGTTACTACTACTATTACTGCTACTACTACTACTACTACTAACTACCACTACCTCCTACCACTAACTACTACTACCACTAACTACTACTACCACTACCTCCTACTACCACTACCTCCTACCACTAACTACTACTACCACTTGCCCTGGGGGGCTGACATTATTCTCTGAATACTAGCCAATCCCCACAGGGCTAGAATAAAGATTGTTGTAGGATCTGGTCACTTTCTAGTGGATTTGACAAGATCTGCCCACATGGATTAAAAATCCACGTGAGATGTACTGCAACCGGAGGCTTTTTTGTTTTGTTTTTCACTGCTGTGTGGACCGCCAGCACACGGGGGTGCATTATCCATTTGCATGCAGCTGTCTAAACTCACTCCTCCTTTATGGACCCTTCAGGACTGGTCTCGTGGAAGGTGCGACCCCACTTGTAGCTCTTGTGGTAACTTGGACTTGGGCCCACAGCACTGGCTGTGGGATCAAAGACCTTCCCCCCCAATCTCCATGGCAGTCGGAGGCCCCCAGACTCCCTGGTTCAGTAAGCTCTGGTCCCATCTTCCTGGGATTTGCTTCGGTAGCCCAGGCATATAGGGCCAGCCCCTAATTTATTTTAATTTGTTTTTCACTGCAACCAGAGCGTACAGGAGGCCATTCTGCCTCGGGAGAACAACAACAACAACAGCAACTACTACTACTACTACTACTACTACTACTACCACCACCACCAGTCCACCACTGCCTCCTACCACTAACTACTACTTACGTAACTACTTCTATAATATTATCCATTGTTAATGTTTATGTTACCAGTCGCATAATTGAGTTGTATAATTTATCAACCCATTTTTTGTATCAGTCCACGTGTCACTCTCACCTGCAGTTGTATGTGTGATTCTTTCTGACGGACCTCCTGAAGAAGCCCTTACACCCATCACAACTATGGGCCCCGTAGTGCTTGCCCGTGGCCCTGTCCCCGCAGATGGCACAACATAGGGCCCCCACACTCATGCCCACGGTCATACCCACAGCACCACCAGAGCCACCGCCCATATTACCACCCCCACCTCCACCAATGATTGACACACCAACCCCGGACACACCACCTGGAAAAGTAAGTATATCGTGTTAATTAACCTTAATTACAGTCTGCCTTCATACTAATACAAGCAACAGGCCACCATTATTGTTCTTAATCATGTCCTGTTTCCTGGCATATTTTGGATGAATCGAGGCGCTCCAATGTACTGTCGCGGTCAGAAGTTGTGTCTCGATTCCCTGACATGATGAATCGTAACCAGACGAGTTCGATGGTTCGAACGACGGTGCACCTTGCACCTCTCTCCAAACAACATATGGTACCGTTGTTCGAACCTTCCAACTTCGCCTGGTTGCGAAACATCTTTCCAGGGGATCGGGACACAACTTCTGACCGCGAGTGTACCAAAAGCGTAATACCCCCAAAGTTGTTAAGGGTTTTTGTATTATAGGCCTGAAGTTAATTATACTGAACTCGTACTTCTAGATTTCAAACTAAGTGTATCACATATATTTTTACTAAACTGACAAGGAATTTGTGAGAATCAGGTCATGTGTTTCTTGCAGTTGGAGGTGATAAAGAGAATGATAACGCACACACACACACACACACACAGGGTACAATAATTAGACACACATATATATATATAATGTATAAGAATGCGCATTATAAAACTTTATAACCATACTGTAGCTTGAGAAGATGACTGTTGGTTGAGGGCAGACTACACTACTTTACACTAATCTGTCAGGTGGTGTCTAGTGTCTGTTATCTATGAATATCGCGATAAAGCTTGATGATAAACACTCTGAGACAACTTTTTACTTTGTGAAGGATTGATGTCTTGTAATGCTCAACCTAATTGCTTCTGGGAATATTGTCATTTATTCTTTGTAATTTTCCATTCAAATTTTATCATAGGGGCCATTGCATGCGGTGATATGGACAGTCTCTTAGGGGTTAGGGCCCCCTTTTAGACCTGAGCCAATCCTTTTTTAAGTTCTTCGGCTGTCCCTCCTTTCTTTCGATTTGATTCGTGCTTGCTGTCCCTCCTTTCTATCTCCTTTCTATTTTCCTCTCCCTCTTCTTCCTGTCTATCTTCCTGTCCCTCTATCTTCCTGTCCCTCTTCTTCCTGTCCCTCTTCTTCCTGTCTATCTTTCTGTCCCTCATCTTTCTGTCCCTCTTCTTCCTGTCCCTCATCTTCCTGTCTATCTTTCTGTCCCTCATCTTTCTGTCCCTCATCTTTCTGTCCCTCTTCTTCCTGTCCCTCATCTTCCTGTCTATCTTTCTGTCCCTCATCTTTCTGTCCCTCTTCTTCCTGTCCCTCTATCTTCCTGTCCCTCTATCTTCCTGTCCCTCTATCTTCCTGTCCCTCTATCTTCCTGTCCCTCTTCTTCCTGTCCCTCTTCTTCCTGTCCCTCTTCTTCCTGTCTATCTATCTTCCTGTCTATCTATCTTCCTGTCCCTCTATCTTCCTGTCCCTCTATCTTTCTGTCCCTCCTTTCTATCTTCCTGTCCCTTCTTTCTATCTTCCTGTCTATCTTTCTGTCCCTCATCTTCCTGTCCCTCTATCTTCCTGTCCCTCTATCTTCCTGTCCCTCCATCTTCCTGTCTATCTTTCTGTCCCTCATCTTCCTGTCCCTCTATCTTTCTGTCCCTCCTTTCTATCTTCCTGTCCCTCCTTTCTATCTTCCTGTCCCTCATCTTCCTGTCTATCTTTCTGTCCCTCATCTTCCTGTCCCTCTATCTTCCTGTCCCTCTATTTTCCTGTCCCTCTATCTTCCTGTCCCTCTTCTTCCTGTCCCTCTTCTTCCTGTCCCTCTTCTTCCTGTCTATCTATCTTCCTGTCTATCTATCTTCCTGTCTATCTATCTTCCTGTCCCTCTTCTTCCTGTCTATCTATCTTCCTGTCTATCTATCTTCCTGTCTATCTATCTTCCTGTCCCTCTATCTTCCTGTCCCTCTATCTTCCTGTCCCTCTATCTTCCTGTCCCTCTATCTTCCTGTCCCTCCTTTCTATCTCCTTTCTATCTCCTCCCTCGTGCTACGGGGTCTTCAGGCCTAGCATAGTCCTTTTCGTCCCTATTGAATTTATTCTTATTTTTATTCTCCAATACTTTCGAGACATTACTGGTTCAGAATAATGTTGGCCTTAATTGAAATAGAATATTGAAAAACATCGAGGTAAGATAAAACTTGTTAGTGTTCTTATATAAATATTATGTGGTTATGAAGTGTGTGTGTGTGTGTGTGTGTGTGTGTGTGTGTGTGTGTGTGTGTGTGTGTGTGTGTGTGTGTGTGTGTGTGTGTATACGTCTGTGTGTGTGTGTGTGTGTGTGTATGTATGTGTATACGTCTGTGTGTGTGTGTGTGTGTGTGTGTATACGTCTGTGTGTGTGTGTGTGTGTGTGTATACGTCTGTGTGTGTGTGTGTGTGTGTGTGTGTGTGTGTGTGTGTGTGTGTGTGTGTGTATCTTACGTGTGTGTTTATACGTCTGTACGTCTGTGTGTGTGTCTTACCGTGTTGATGAAGAACAGCTGAGTTGGGTACAATCACCGAATGTTGTGTTATACCCGTGTTGTGTGTTATATTGTTCTGACCACCACCACCACTGCCACTACTACTACTACCGCCACTGTGTACATGGTGTAGGTGGTGCATTTTTTGGTGGTGGTGGTGGTGGTGGTGCTGGTGGTAGGAGGTGTGGGGCGAGTTGTTGGTGGAGGCAGGTGGGAAGGAGGAGGATGATGGTAGTGGTGGTGGTAGTGGTGGTGGTGGTGGATGAGGTGGTGGTGGTGTTGGTGGTGTGTTCAGAACTGACACGTGGGGTTTGATTCTGCTGTTGCTGTCAGTGTTGCTGTCGTTGTTAATGTCTTCAGTTCGTTGTAAGCTCCTTTTCATCTTCTTCCTCCACCTCTATTGTAGATCTACGGTGAAATAAGTGTGAGACATTTCCGCATAGATCATTTAAATGGTAATAATAATAATAATAATAATAATAATACTAACAACAACAATAACAAAATATGTAAACATAAAGGACAAACGAAGTATATCACACAAAAAGTTCAATCAACAACTTCTAACCCTTTCAATTAATTATCAAAGAACTTGTGTGAATACTGACCTTTGCACTCTCCCGTCACCCCGAGAAGGTCAATAGGACACGGAATGAATGAATGAATGAACTTGACAATGGCTAAGACTGTATACGTTGTTGTTGTTGTTGTTGTTGTTGTTGTTGTTGTTGTTTGGTCTGGTGGCAATATCTCGATCATAACTATTTTTCGACCTCACATATATATATATAGTTGATGGATATTACTAACCAACAACTGTTTATCCTAACCACCTTGTTATATGTTGTTATTATTGTTGTTGTTGTTGTTGTTGTTATTGTTGTTGTTATTATTATTACTGTTATTGTTGTTATTATTATTACTATTATTGTTATTGGTTATTATTATTATTGTTGTTGTTATTATTATTACTATTATTGTTATTGGTTATTATTATTATTATTATTATTATTTTCATTACTCAATACCCCATTTCCCCTTTTGATTAAATTCTAGGGTTGGGGTGGGGGGGGGGGCTATAGGGCTAGGGATCGAAGAATGAAAAAATATAATAATAAGCAGAGAGAAGGATAGAATACCCAATAACAGGGGTCACACTCACATACAGTCCCCCACCTCTCTCTCTCCCTCTCTCTCTCTCTCTCTCTCCACCTTTCAAGTCCATGAAAATCTCAGTCAGCTCACCTACACCCCCAACCTCCCCCCCCTCCACAAGATCTTTAATCCGCGACAAAATTCCCTCCTATAACTAGCCTTGGTGAAAGAAAGATCTATAGAATATATTATACAATATCTCTCCACGATTATACTAAGTTCGAACAAGTGAATTTTCCAAACCATTCTCAACGTTGAGAGAGGTTTAGGAGACTCACTTTTTCGAACTCTGTTCAGTTGCTCTCCAACACTTCTTGGACCCTGGTCCAGCACTATCAGCCATGGCTGTACATAACACTAAAGCGGCTATCACACGGGCACTTTTTCCGACGACATCGTGTCGTACGACACGATTTTCGACGACATGTCGTGGGAAATGGGAGATTTCGGACGACGAGGTGTTGACGGAAACTATCGAAAACTGTCGGCGATTTCCTGCGACAGGGAGAAAGTCGTTGAAAGTCTATAGTGAATAATATTGTATGGAATATATTATTATGGCATATTATGATTTAAGTAGTGTTAGGTATCATTATTTGAATATAGAAATTGTATTCCTAGATCTTATATATTATATACACCGAATTTAACTGTTAAATATAAGCATGGAACATTGATTTGATTTCTGGGTTTGTTTACATTTCTGCTTTCGCCTGCCGCCTGGTCCAAACCTCTTTCTTCTTCTTCCAAAGCAATTGCACATGCTCCAACAGCTAAAATGGTTAGGTTAGGTTAGGTTCGGTTCGGTTAATGACGTCCATCCTTGGTGATGTGGCTTTTGTAACAGAGTGTTTTGGTTGTCCCGCCGCCCGCGTGGTGTCGTCGGTCGTCGTTGTTGTCTGAATGAGAATTTGCCGTGTGCTATTGTTTCACGCGACATGTCGTCGAAAATGATGTCGTACGACACGATGTCGCAGGAAAAGAGCGACCGTGTGATAGCCGCTTAAGTGGTGCTAGTTAATTAAGGAGAATGCAAAATGTCCATTATATTGATACTAGTTACTGTAACTACAAATATTACACCCAAGAACTTCAACTTTTTACGCATACCTGAAACTAAGGGCAAGTGAAGAGAAGCGTCTGATCCCTAAATCTGGTACAGTGGTGTTGGTGGTGTAGCACAACCAACTCCATGATGGGTGTACACTTTAGATATGTCTTCTCAGCTATACTCTCAAAACTCGAAGTGATTAAATGACAAAAAAAAAAAAACTATCTCGAACACTAACATTCTTCCATGACTATACTTCCTCCTCCTCTTGAACAACCTTGTCAGTTTTCTTGACACACAGTCACACACACACACACACACACACATACAGACAAATCTTCATATGACCAAATGTGTATATTAGAATGTGATAGTATTGGCGACCTGTCCTGCTTAATTCCAGTTCACGTTGTGGTGGAGTAAGAGTTTGGTTTACGGTTTGATCCTCACGCGCTCTAGCATCCTTATTTACACACAATGAGCAAGACTGTGTGTGTGTGTGTGCGTTCAGTAATATATGTGAACGTGTGTGTGTGTGTGTGTGCGTTCAGTAATATATGTGAACGTGTGTGTGTGTGTGTGCGTTCAGTAATATATGTGAACGTGTGTGTGTGTGCGTTCAGTAATATATGTGAACGTGTGTGTGTGTGTGCGTTCAGTAATATATGTGAACGTGTGTGTGTGTGCGTTCAGTAATATATGTGAACGTGTGTGTGTGTGTGCGTTCAGTAATATATGTGAACGTGTGTGTGCGTTCAGTAATATATGTGAACGTGTGTGTGTGTTCAGTAATATATGTGAACGTGTGTGTGTGTGCGTTCAGTAATATATGTGAACGTGTGTGTGTGTTGTTACTCTTGTGTCTTGATGAGATCAGTTATTCAGCCCAGAGGACTCAAAAGCAATAAAACTTAAGGGAGGTTCGAATTAATATGAAGGGCTGATAAACAGTAAACACGTTTTTATATACATAATATAGATATACATCAAATACACAAAGTTACATAACCATCATCCTTACACTATACTCAACACCACTTGACAATAACAATGATACAAATACCCTAATGTGGAGGAGCCTAACAAATACAATAAAAGGGGGCAAAGAAGGAAATAAACACAATACTTAAGTGGTGGCAGGAATCTAGGTAGGAGTGTAGACTGACCGTATTCCAAACAAGAAGGAACCGTCAAGCTCGCTCTGCTATATGATTTTCTCTTGCCACCGGCCGACCAGCTCTTTTTTTTTTTTTTTTTTTTTTTTATTTAAATTTTTGCCTATCACCCTTTATGGGGTATTAAGGCATTAATCACTTCACAAGATAGTCAATAGTAGTAGTAGCTGTAATAGGTGTAGTATTAATGTTAATTTGTGATGGTATTTTCATGTTATTATTGTCGTTGTTGATGATGTGGCAAATGGTGTCGCTTTGCCCAAGTTATTGTTGTTGTTGTAGTTCCCCAGACTGTCTGGCCAAGCAGTCCCGAGTCTGGTTGACCGAAGCCACGCAGATGCTCGGACCCCCAAATGGGAGTCAGGCTGATAGTGAGATCTGTATTGTATTCAGAGAAGAGTCAATGGGCAGTGCATGAGAGTGAAATTATCTCTATTCCATTTTGTCTACCCATAGATATACTCTTCAGTGATTGTAGCTCGGTAACCTTTGTAAATTGGTCAAACTTTCACTGAATATATAATTATCTCGCTCAAATTGAAAGGGTTCAGGGTTCGAGAGATAATTGCGTCATGCTACTAATGCCTCCACTATATTATAATTATTTAATACACAATATGAAAACTTTGCATCTGTTTTTCCACTCAAATATTCAACCAACTTACTGTACGGTCTACTTTGCTTTAGCAGTTGGTTAATGTCAAAGTGGTTAATAATCTAACTACCTGTCTAACTAATTGTTCGCAACTTACCAACACCTAAGTACTTAAGAAGATCTCCAGTCAGTATGTATATGTTGTTATCGTTACGAACCAACACTCATCTTATCTTCGTATTGATAACATACTCCTTACACACACACACTCTCTCTCTCTCTCTCTCTCTCATAATTGTATCTTCATGTATATGTGTGTGTGTGTGTGTGTTTGCATCTAGTATAAAAGAGAAATTAAGGTGTATATTATCAGCTTTGCCGACAACATTTTTATGCCTTGTAGTTGGATATTGGTTTGTTCACTATACATCGTCTGTTTCTAATTCTCATCCTTCTTTAGTTAATTAATATTGACACACCCTCGTCTTTTCTCACTCTCGTCTTCTCTCGCTCTCATCGTCTCTCACCCTCGTCTTCTCTCGCTCTCATCGTCTCTCACCCTCGTCTTCTCTCACCCTCGTCAAAACATCGAGTATTGGTTTCTTGACGATTAAAAAAAAAAAAAAAAGGGGAGGGTCTTTCTTCGTGGGGGGAACAACCGAGAATTTCATGCATGGGTTTGGAAGGGAGAATGAATTGGATTGTAACCCATTTATTTCACTGCATGGTTATTCTATCTATCGATTTGTTTATTTCTGATTTCATTTTACCATCCCTGGACCTGGAACCCCCACCCCACCCTACCCCCTGAAAAAAATTGGGTCCTGATGATTATTGATGATGTTGTTTATGAGTAAATCCTAATTTAAAAAAAAGGTAAATGAGAGAGAGAGAGAGAGAGAGAATGAGGAATTAAGGTGAGACAAAATGCGTGTGTAAGACTGAAGGAATTAAATTTTACATTGGCGTATGTGTGTGTGAGAAGGAATGACTGATTGAGTGACTGAGTGAGTGAGTGAGTGTACGAAAAGGATTGACAGAGAAGAGAAAAACTAAGCAACAACTGGTGTGAGAGTGTATGATGTGAGAAAGGGACTGCGAGCAAGAGTGGAAAGATCAAGTATAGAACGTATGTCTGTCTGTGTGTGTGTGTGTGAAATTGTTTGAGAAAGAGACTAAGTGGTGGAAATGAAACCTATACGAGAATTTTTTTTTTTTTTTTAAGTAAGCGACGTGTGTAATAAGAGTGTTTGAAAAAGAGACTGAGAGGGAAACAAATAATTCTATAGTGTGTGAAACAGACCGAGAATAAATATAAATAAATAACATGATTGGAAAGAAAATATGTGTGCTTGCTACGAGTATGTGTGTGTGTGAGAAAGAGACTGTGATGGACAAATAAAACTCAGTGTGTTCATTAACTAGTGTGCGAGAGAGAGAGAGAGATTGAAATGAGAGAAAGTAAGAGTGAGAGTGTGAGAGTGAATAAAATAGCTTAGTACAGAGAGAAGAGAGAGTGAGCAAGTCATGAACCTGTGTAAGAGAGAGAGAGTGAGAGGGTGTGTGTGTGTGTGTGTGAGAGAGTGAATGAAATAGCTTAGTACAGAGAGGAGAGTAAAAGTGAGCAAGCCATGGATGCACCTGTGTATGAGTGAGAGAGAGAGAGTGAGTGTGTGAGAGTGAATGAAATACGGTAACTTACCTCGGGTTGGTTTCTAGTATGAGAGGGCCAAAGGTTACCAGCAGGTCGAAGTACAACACAGACTGACTGGGACACACCAAACTATAATACCTGTCTACTGGTTAGGTCTGACTCGATCACGTGGTGCTCTCCCCTCCCTCTCTCCCTCTCTCCCTGGCTCCCTTACCTACTACTCTCACCCCTCTCCCTCACCTACTACTCTCACCCCTCTCTCTTACCTACTACTCTCACCCCTCTCCCTCCCGAGCTGTCTCCCTCTCTCCCTTACCTACTACTCTCACCCCTCTCCCTCCCGAGCTGTCTCTCCTCCCTGTCTCCTCTCTCCCTCCTCTCCCTCCCAAACTGTCTACCCTCCCTACCTCTCTCTCCTCTCTTTCCTTGACTCCCCCTTCTCCCCCATCCCTGACCCCCTCCCCCTCCATATCTTTCTCTCTATTACCCTCCTTCCTTCAGTGTCCCCCTTACCCTGTCCTCCCCTCGTCGCTATCTCTCTCCATACCCTTCTCTCCAGCTCCTCCTCTTCCTCCATACCTCTCACCTGTCCCTCCTATCCCTCCCCATCTCCCCTCCTTTCCCTCCCACCTTGTATTCCCTCCCTATACCTCTCACCTGGCCCTCCTATCCCTCCCCATCTCCCCTCCTTTCCCTCCCACCTTGTATTCCCTCCCTATACCTCTCTCCAGGCCCTCCTCTCCCTCCCTATATCTTTCCTCCATACCATCCTTTCTCTCATTCACCCTATATCCCTACTCCCTCCCTTCTGTCCCAACTATCTATACACCTGCTGTCATTCCTTCCCCTTCCCTCCCCCCTTATAACTCTTCCTATAACTGTCTCACTCCTGTCCTTCCTTCCCTTCTCTTTCCCCCCAACTCTCTTCTGTCTCTCTCTACTTTTCTTTATTTTCCTGACTTCTGTATTTTTTCATTGCATCTTACCCCTATTGCATTTCCTTCTCTCACATCTCCATTACTCTCTTCTCCCTCCTCTCCCTTGCTACTCCTCCTACTTCTTTCCTATACCTTTCCTCCCGCAATGCCCCTTCTCCTTTCATCCCTGCTGCTCTCCCTGTCCCTCCATCTCTCTTCTTACCCCTCTCCCTCTCCCTCCTCCTCCTCCTCCTCCTCCTCCTCCTCCTCCTCCTCCTTGCGTTATCTCTATACTAAGCTAGGAACTTGCTTATCACACACACACACACACACACACACGAGAGCAGTCTTCCCCAAATTTTTACCACCTAGCACCACACATGAAATTATTGTTCTGTCCCCGAAGCTTTTGATTTCGGGCGTGAAATGACAGATCTTCAAATTTCCTCATTTTATTTCTGCAATAAATATATAGATAAATTCCACTACAGCACACCACCTACATCACAATAATTATAATAGAGTCGTGGCTACTTCGTCAAGATTCGAACCTGGTGGTGCCTTGTTGACAATAATTAATCAGTGATGTGGTCAGTACACACCTTTATGCTCGTTTGTATCTTAACTCCTCCACGACCCATAGATAGATAGATAGATAGATAAATGGGTAGAGAGAGAGAGCTAGAGAGAGAGAGAGTGAGTGAGTGTGTTTTAGAAGGAAGAGGTGAGATGCAGTTGATACCATATAGGAGTGTGTTTGGTTGACTTGTGTTATATATGTAGGGATCTGCTGTAGTTTATTCTCCTACCCTAACGCTTTCAGGGCCCGTGTCGCACTGTTTTTCGGGAATAACTTTGTAACTAAAGGTTGAATCAGTATGATGTTTTGCCACGGGTTATTTCACACCTTCCGCTAATTTTTGACACTATAATGGATTACCAAAAGTGAATAATTAAGGCACTTGTCCCCGAGAAATGCGTCAATTTTATGAAATTTAACACTGGGATACGAACGATCATAGTGTGACGTATATACCACGTCAGTCCACAGGCTCCACCCATCCCCTTCTTTCTCTCCCCCACCCTACTCTCTCTCTCTCTCTCTCTCTCTTGTCTCGAAACTTTGTTCGAAAATACAACACAGTCACAAACTTTGTCATATATATATATATATATATATATATATATATATATATATATATATATATATATATATATATATATATATATATATATATATATATATATATTGGAAGCATTTATGTGTATTGGTAAACTATTATCTGATGGTGTCACTGACAGATCAGGGCGGACGTAGGGTTAATTATTCTTACAACACATATAATTAAATACTGAAGCTTTATTTCATGTGAGACAAACTGGTTTCGGTACTGATGCAGTATTCGAAAATCGTGTTTCTCACATGAATGAATATATCATTATTTAGATATATGTGTTGTTATATTGTTGTTGTAATATGTCCATAATGTTTATAACATGTTACTCATTATCAATATAATACGTTTACTTACATGATATTTATTAGAGAACGGTTAAACCCGCATATTGACAAATTATAATTGGGTTTGTTTCGCCCGAGCAGACGACTGAATTTCGGTTCAATTCATATCTGCCACTGTTACCAGATACAACACCAGCATATTGGTGGATGAGGTGGCCTCGAGTCATCTGTGTGCAACTGTACATAGAGTACAGCCGCATGACAAAAACGTTCCTACAGCCACGTGGACAATGTAACATCTTTGTCATGACGGACACTGTTGGCTCTCACACAGCATCTGACTGTGTGTAAAGCACTTCGTCCATGTGTACCCATTTCACACGAATGAAACACACCACTCCTGAATTCCAACAAAGCATTGCTATCCCGTCAAGCACTGGCGTTATCGTACACAACTCTACCATATATATATATCCTCGTTGTTATGTATCACTATATGATAAAAAATAATAACAATAACATTAAAATATAATGCCTGCTAGCATTATATACCTATACATATTTTTAAGACTAAAGTTTGTGACCGTGTTGTATTTTCGAACAAAGTTTCGAGACCAGAGAGAGAGAGAGAGAGAGAGAGAGAGAGTAGGGTGGGGGAGAGAAAGAAGGGGATGGGTGGAGCCTGTGGACTGACGTGGTATATACGTCACACTATGATCGTTCGTATCCCAGTGTTAAATTTCATAAAATTGACGCATTTCTCGGGGACAAGTGCCTTAATTATTCACTTTTGGTAATCCATTATAGTGTCAAAAATTAGCGGAAGGTGTGAAATAACCCGTGGCAAAACATCATACTGATTCAACCTTTAGTTACAAAGTTATTCCCGAAAAACAGTGCGACACGGGCCCTGAAAGCGTTATTAAAGGCCGGTTCACACTGGCAAAATTTCGGCATCTATTGTCCTCGATTTCGGGGAACAAGAAGCCGATTTCGGCGTTAATTCCCCGGAAGGGGTTCACACGGACTGAGACCACAGAGGAGGTGGCGGCCTTGGCGCGGCATCTCTGTTTACAAACAAAGATGGACCGCCAAACACATATGAGATGTGCTGCTCTCGATTTTTCATTAATGCAAGATATTCTATGAACCAGAAGTACCCATGATAATGAAAACATATTTAGATTTCAAGATGAAAAGGCATTTGCTCGCCTAAAGAATATTGAAATGAATTTGAAGAGTATTGAAAAGAATTTAAAGGAAAATCCATAATCAGCTCATAATTCTACTGAAGGAATTGTGATTAGTTTGTATAAAGTTTTATTACTTTGTATTAATTTTGTGCATTAAATGAAGAAGAATACACATTGCAATTCAGTTTTTCTTTTGTAAGGAAAGAATTTACGGGCAGTAGTGGATATGGTATTGAAGAATACATGTATAAATTAGTATTACTTGTAAATTAATTCCGTAAGATCATAGAAAACTAGTCTTCCTGCAGTGCAGCGTTCTGATTGGTTCGTAGGTTTGATTTCCCGCCAATCCCGGCAAGCGGTCGCGATTCCGGGGAAATACAACCGACATGTTGGTCTCTCCATTGCGGCATAAATTTTCGGGAACAGGCGCCGGAAACACCTCGCGGGAGCAGTTTCCGAGAGAAAGTGGCCAAGATTTTGCCAGTGTGAACCGGCCTTAAGTAGTCTGATGACACCAGGAGGCATTATTACGAACTGTATACTGGCTCGACCCCTTGTTCTCCTGGTGGGCGCCAAAAAAACTCATCGTGATGCTTGGGCTGTAAAGATAAACCAAACCATAGAATGTCCTTAAAAATAGTCACATTGCCTTTCCCAGCTCATTTTACTATCTCGTGTTCTACTCTAAGTAAACCTAACCTAACCAGGGGTCGAGCCAGTGTGCAGGTCGTAATAATGCCACCGGGAACCCACTTGCCTCTTGTTACACAGGTACACACGAGATTAGAAATATTTTAGTCCATCAAGGCACAGGTTCGAATCCAAACAAGCCAGAATGTCATAACTTAAGATACATTACAAACATATTTCAGTGTGTGTGTGTGTGTGTGTGTGTTAACGCTTGGCTGCAAGGATCGAGGGTTATGGGTGTTGTGTTATGTTCTACGATTGTATTAATTGCAGTGTAACTCAACACTGCAATTAATATGTTATGTTATAATGTTGTATTGTGTACCGGATGCTATATAATGCGGCGTACTGCACGGGCTATAATAATAATAATAATAATAATAATAATGATAATAATTCAGTCACTCTAGAACTCTAAGGCACTTCAGTGATTATGGAACTAGTTCACTCCACACAGAACCACAAACTAACTACACCTTAATAATTATAATATATAGAGCGAATCCAGTGTTTGGGTAACAAACTCCCAATAAGCTGCGTTTTACACTGTCCCCTCAAAACACAGCCAGAGTGATTGAAAAAATTAGGTGTATCCAGATGTGTTGTGTGTTTGTGTGTCAGTCAGTGCGAGAGTTCCCTAGGCCCCGTCCACACGATCGAACAGTGCCCGGCGGACAAACATTGTTACCAGAACCAGGTCCAATACACATGTTTGGTTGGTGGGTGCATAGCGTGGAGCCTGTCTGGAACTGCTCCATCTGGTTACGCTTCTAAAGAAATGAGAGATATATAGGGCCGATTCCACAGTGGCTTTGGTTGGTTTGTTATGATGCTCCCCAACCACACTTTTTGTCAGTCTTAATTATATCCAGCAAACTCAGTATCCATATCCACAAAATCTGTCATGTAGTTTCATTATTACCATAGTTTTATAGTTGAGTAGTCAGATTCATCCAATAATTCACTCAGGAGTCATTTACACAGTTCAGTTTCTTGCGTTATGGTGCTTGGAAACCAAAACAAATAAACCACTGTGGAATCGGCACATAAGCTCAGCGGACATTGCTTGATCGTGTAGATGCAGGGCTTTATGTGATCATCCGTGTGCTAAAATCAATCCTAATGACTTGACATGATACGAGTTGACCCTGGATGAGAGGGTTTTGCAAGGGGGTCGTTTTATGGATAAGTGTGTTGTGTGTGGGTGGCTTCTGATTCCTCCATTAATTTAGCGAAAGGAGTAATGTGAAAGGTAAGGGAGCCGGTGGTTAAAAACAATCACATGGAACGAGTAATTAGACGGTCTGTGTTTCAAGTCTCAGATAATCTATTGCTCTGACAATAATAACCATAGGGTGACTTTTGCCATCTTATAACAGAGAGTGAGAGAGAGATAGAAAGATAGATAGATAGATAGAAATAGTGATGGATAGATTGATAAATAGATAGAAATATTGATTGATAGATGGATAGATAGATAGACTGATTAATTTTGTAGGTCATCATCCAAGCTAGTTGTTAATAACAGCCACCAATAGATCTTTGTAGTTTCCCCTGGTGTCATCCTTCACATCCTCCACCAGTTCCTTTTCATACATCTCCTTGTACCGCTCCTTGATACTGCCCAAGTCAATCTGTACAAGTAAGAGGAGAAGAGTTTAGCTGTTAGTTGTCTTTCTTATTTTCTTTTTTATTCTTTTTTTTTTTTTTTGTATACTTCCTCATCTAAGGGAGTGATGCAATGTTGATAAATCTGGAGCAATTGATTCCTGCAAACTGTGGAGAAATTTATATGACTGTTGGGGGTAAGACTGTTGCCGTAACTAATAGTAAGACTTGCCATATGACTGTTGGAGTAAATAATAATAGACTGTTGGAGTAAATAACAATAATAATAATAATAATAATACTGTTGGTGTATGACTTTAGGAGTACGGTTAATAATAATAATAATACTGTTGGTGTATGACTTTAGGAGTAAATAATAATAATAATAATAATAATAATAAAAATAATAATAATAATAAAAATAATAATAATAATAATAAAAATAAAAATAATAAAAATAATAATAATAATAATAATAATAATAATAATAGTACTGTTGGTGTAGCCGTGACGTGACTGACCTCTGAGCGTGACACAATGAGACGAATGAGTGTGTTGTCGTCAGTCCCAGCACCAACCATAGTCTTATTGAGCCTCTCAGCGTAGAACCCCAGCGGATCTTTTACCCTCTGCACTGTCAACCATAGAAAAAGGTTCACATCATTGCAACATCGTGTTATATAAAGGTTCACTTCATTGCAACATCGTGTTATATAAAGGTTCACTTCATTGCAACATCGCGTTATATAAAGGTTCACTTAATTACAACATCGCGTTATATAAAAGTTCACTTCATTGCAATATCGTGTTATATAAAGGTTCACTTAATTGCAACATCGTGTTATATAAAGGTTCACTTCATTGCAACATCGTGTTATATAAAGGTTCACTTCATTGCAACATCGTGTTATATAAAGGTTCACTTCATTGCAACATCGTGTTATATAAAGGTTCACATCATTGCAACATCATATTATATTTTCATCTTTGCAAAATCAAATTATCTACATGTCGAGGCATTATATAAAAAAGTTCACATCTTTGCAAAAGTAAAATATATTCATGTTGAATCATATATTAAAAAGATCACATCTTTGCAAAATCAAAATATATTCATTTTCAAGTCAAATATTAAAAGGTTCACATCTTTGCAACATCAAAAAATTTTCATGTTATATATGTCAAATATTAAAAGGTACACATCTTAATTTAGTAAAACACACGTGGCCCCCTTCCCTTAATTAAATCCTTACCTATACCAAGAAGTCCTTTACATACGTCGCCCGAGAACTCTGCAGAGAGGGCCTTCTCTATCCCTTCACTGTCCAGCCTCTCATACTCGTCAAACGTCTCCTTCAACTGAGGGAAGCTACGTGTGTTGAGGATACGAATGAACTCCTCTTCGTCGGTCTCAGAATTCATTCCCACCCCGGAGTCATACAGGACCTAAAATAATTATAGACGAGAGGGAGAAGAATTATTATTATTATTGATGAAACCTATTGTAACATAATTTAATCTGCTGTAACGTAATTTAATCTACTGTAGCATAATTTAACTTACTGTAATATAATTTAACCTACTGTAATATAATTTAATCTACTGTAATATAATTTTATCTACTGTAACATAATTTAACCTACTGTAACATAATTTAACCTACTGTAACATAATTTAATCTACTGTAACATAATTTAACCTACTGTAACATAATTTAATCTACTGTAACATAATTTAACCTACTGTAACATAATTTAATCTACTGTAACATAATTTAACCTACTGTAACATAATTTAAAATATGTCAAAGTAACAACGAGACATGACGGAAATAGTAGTTACGTTATATGGTTTGTTTGTGTTCATTTGTTTGTTTGTGTTCATTTGTTTGTTTGTGTTCATTTGTTTGTTTGTGTTCGTTTGTTTGTTTGTGTTCATTTGTTTGTTTGTGTTCATTTGTTTGTTTGTGTTCATTTGTTTGTTTGTGTTCATTTGTTTGTTTGTGTTCGTTTGTTTGTTTGTGTTCGTTTGTTTGTTTGTGTTCATTTGTTTGTTTGTGTTCATTTGTTGGTTTGTGTTCATTTGTTTGTTTGTTTGTGTTCGTTTTTGTTTGTGTTGTTTGGTTTGCTTTATTTATTTATTTTATTTATTGTATTTTATTTATTGCATTTATTTATTGTATTTTATTTATTGCATTGTATTTTACTTATTGCATGTATTTATTTTATTTATTGCATTTTAGTTATTGCATTTATATATTTTATTCATTGCATTTATTTATTGTATTCTATTTATTGCATTGTATTTTACTTATTGCATTTATTTATTTTATTTATTGCATTTTAATTAATGCATTTATACATTTTATTTATTATATTTTAGTTATTGTATTGTATTTATTGTATTTTATTTATAGTATTTATTTACTGTATGTCTTGATGTTTTTTTTTTTTTTTTTTTTTTTTTTTTTTTCACCTCACCTGTGCATCAGTCTTGGCCCTGGCAGAGTCCACAGTTTGGTTCTCGTCTCTGCCTCCAGCCACCAAACTCTTCATCAGTCTCCCAAAATCACCAGACAGTTCACTATCCAACTTATCATTCAGGTCATCTTTGTACTCTGGAGGCGAGAGAGAAAATAATAATAATAGGGGTTTATTTATTAAGGGGAAATGATTCGTTTGTTGGTGATTTTGGAGGTCTCAGCTGATTCCTTCAAACTATGCCACGAAACATATCCCCTATATTAATTAGTACCATTGAGGGTGTCTGTTTTCTGGTGTAGTTAGGAGGAATCAGTAGCCTTCCAATTTTCCTACAAAAGAATCTCCCCTTAATTAATTATTGCTGTGATTTTTTCTGATACTTAATTAAGGGGAAAATGTCTCTTTGGTCAATTGGAGGACTTTAATGATTCCTCCAAAGTCGACCACGAAACAAATCCATCCCCCATTTGTATCACTGACGTCCACCATTATTTTTCTTCAGCTGGTTCTGTTTCCTGGCATACTTTGGAGGAATCAAGGCTCTCTGATGCACTATACCAAAAGTGTTTTATCCTTACTTAATAATACCACCTAAAAGTGTATTATCCTCACTTAATAATACCACCCAAAAGTGTATTATCCTCACTTAATAATACCACCCAAAAGTGTATTATCCTCACTTAATAATACCACCTAAAAGTGTATTATCCTCACTTAATAATACCACCTAAAAGTGTATTATCCTCACTTAATAATACCACCTAAAAGTGTATTATCCTTACTTAATAATACCACCTAAAAGTGTATTATCCTTAATAATACCACCTAAAAGTGTATTATCCTTACTTAATAATACCACCCAAAAATGTATTACCCTTACTTAATAATACCACCTAAAAGTGTATTACCCTTACTTAATAATACTATCCAAAAGTATTACCCTCACTTAATAATACCACCTAAAAATGTATTACCCTCACTTAATAATACCATCCAAAAGAATGTACCGGTACTCTAATACTCACGCCTCTTGTAATGGGCTGTGAGTGACTCGATTTCCTCAGGTGAGCGGCAACAAAGGGTGTCAATCAGAGCTGTCTCGTCCGTGCCAAATTTCTGTAAGTATGGGTATATATTTGATACTTTAGTTTATTTCTGTAGGTATGGGAATATATTTAATACTTTTGCTGCAGTTCATTTCTGTAGGTATGGGACTATATTTAATACTTTTGCTCCAGTTCATTTCTGTAGGTATGGGACTATATTTAATACTTTTGCTCCAGTTCATACGTTGATCCCAAAGTCCTTAATTAAAAGATACTCACTCGTGCTTATAACATTGCTGAGGGAACCTTGGCGTCAAGAGCAAGAGTACAGATAATAAACGTGAGTGGAAAGCTAACCTAATGTAAAATTCGTCTGAGATGATAAACATATATGAGAAAATAGTTTTAAAGAGATAACGAGCGTGACAGAATCGAGAGAGAGAGAGAGAGAGAGAGAGAGAGAGAGAGAGAGAGAGAGAGAGAGTATACCTACAGTGAGAGCCTCTTGTATAGATGACACTAGGAGATCATATGGTCCCTCTAACAATGCCAACACAGCCTCCTCAAACGTCCCTCCCAGTTCATCCTTCAAGTCTTTCACCAGGTCCTGAAAAATATGTAATGAAATAGACTTGACTCCACACAGTGTTCATTAAGGGGGTAGTTAATTCACTTGTGTTACATTGGAGTGCCTTGATTCCTCCAAAGTATGCCAGGAAATAGAACCAGATGAACAAAGATAATGGTGTTCTGTTGTTTGGAATAGTTTGGAGGAATCATTTGCTCTAGATTTACCAACACTGTCTTTGGTGAACCTGTCTTTGGTGAATTGGAGGGCTGTGAATCCTCCAAACTACTATACTGTAAGTCACGAAATAGATCACCCCTATTAGTAACATTAATTTGTTTCCTGGTATAGTTTAGAGGAAGCAGTAGCCCTTCAAGTTTCCAAAAAAAAAAAAATCTTCACTTAAATCGACTACAATACAGGTGACTGCATAAACTTCCTTCTGTGTTGATCATTGAGAGTCTTTCGTACGGAGTAATTGAAGTTTTACGTCTGTTTTGTATATTTTAAATTTTATAGTATACAGTATATGTGGTGATTATTAGGTCTAGTACAAACAGGATACATAAAGGACAAAATAATGCTCAACAAGAATTGAAGAGAGAAGTAATGATAACCATGTGAAGAAACGTATCCATTCTTACCCCATTGTACATTCATAAAAACACTCGTAATATTAAAAAAAGGAATATTATTCATTTATGCAAAACAAGATTTACTAAGAGTACATACACCGCTTACATGACAATGTTAGCAGACGGAGGCCACTTTCGCGAGCGAAGAGAGTCTTTAAAATTTTCAGACCTTTTTTTTTTTTTCCCTGATTTTGGAAAGCTTTTTGACCTGGTGGTCAACCTCGGTTCTTGTGTCCCAGATTTTGGAAAATGTCCGAACCGAACTCCTCCTAGACCATACCAGATATCATCACCAAACATTCAGGGAAGTTTCCTACAGTATTGTGGTAGGTTTTAATCCTATTTAGAACTAGCCTAGTGATTAAAAGGAAAATATTCCCGTAGTGACTTGAATCATCAGTGACGACTTTCAACTCCGCTCGGCCTTCCAAAGTCTTCAGCTTTGGATACCTAATTTTTTAACTTTATTGATAACCAATAGGTTCTAAAATGTCAGGATGAGATTCCCGCATCCAGTAATGGTCTAATGTTCTGTATTTCTTTCACATGGGGGACTGAAATATGAGACATGATTATAACTTGACTTACCCTGCCGTACATTTCTGTGTATTTCTGTTGTATCTCTTGGCGTTGTATGTTTTGATGAGATACCAACAGGTGGATGATACGTTTGTAGTCAGTACCCATACCTTTCATTGCCTTGCGAAACCCTTGACATGCCTTCTCCGGATCAAAGTCTTCCTTGAGGCGTATGGTTCCCTGTGGGAGAGAAAGAGAGAGAGAGAGATAGTTTGGTTCACTGAGAGGGAGAAAAAAAGAGAGAATGTGTGTGTGTGTGTGTGTGTGTGTGTGTGTATGTGTGTGCAGAGTGACCAAAATTAACTCAACAAAAGTAATACAGATTTATAGTATGTTATGATTTGACCTCAGCTATATAGGTATTATTATAGACCATGAATATGTCTTACTTATTTCAGCTGTATGTAACATTTTTACACTAAATAATAACACATGTACCGTACAATATAGATATGTGACAAAGTTATGTTGTAAAGTGAAATGGCTACTGCAGAAATATCAACACTGGACAGTATATACATTAGACACTATATACATTAGGCACTATATACATTAGACACTATACACTGCAGCATTAGTGTTTGGTTTGCCTGCTTCTTATCATATTTAAGTAAGGGACCCTGTAATGTAGTCAGAAAATTAGAGATAAAAATGAGTCCTTCAAAATATTGCCCCGAATCACCACCACCTGTAGGGATGGAGCTTGTTTCGTGGCATGGTCAGGAGGAATCAGAAGCCTCCAATTTTCATACACGATTACAGGGTCTTTAACTGCAGGCAAACAGGGAGTGGCAGGTGCTTGGATTACGTGACATGTAATAAGTGTTATGTAGGTCAGAGATCGAAGTCGTGTATGAAAAATATTCTTAAAACATTAATGATCATAAAGTAAGAAATATATATAAAAAAACATTGTAATATTAAGGGTAGAATCCATTAGTTGGCCCCCTCGCCCTACACAATAATTAACTCCCTGAGAACAAAACTGGCATAACAACCAACCTGCTGAAATAAACTTTTGCCTTAATGTAACATAATTTGACATGGGGGTAGCAGAACCTTCCGTCTTCAAATGGAACTTTTTGTAAGTCTTGTCTGTATAACACTATAAGACTGACTTTCCTTACGTCGACGTGAATTATTTTTTTTTTTTTTTTTTACTTTTTTTTTTTACAGACTTAATAATCTCCTGACTTGAAGGAGTTAATGCATTTGTTGTATTGTTCATTTATTATATAATTACAATAATTATTTATGAAGGAAGGACGTGCAAGTGACATAATTATTTTCCTTTTCTTATCTCAAACTATTTTCTGCTCTAACTAACTAGCTAGAGGATAATGTTTGTTGTTTGTTTGTTTGTTTGTTTGTTATTTGGGCTTAACGTTTATCTACTATGTAATTGTCATTAAGGCGATATATTTATAGAGTGATAGAGTGTGTGTATGTGGAGAAGTGTGTGTGTGTATGTGCATGGGTGTGTGTGTGTGTGTGTGGGGAGAAATGTGTGTACGACTATGTGGGTGCATGTGGAGAAGTGTGTATATGTGGGTACGTGTGGAGAAGTGTGTATATGTGGGTACGTGTGGAGAAGTGTGTATATGTGGTGGGTACGTGTGGAGAAATGTATATATGTAGGTACGTGTGGAGAAATGTATATAATATGTGGGTACGTGTGGGGAAATGTGTATATGTGGGTACGTGTGGAGAAGTGTGTATATGTGGTGGGTACGTGTGGAGAAGTGTGTATATGTGGTGGGTACGTGTGGAGAAGTGTGTATATGTGGGTACGTGTGGAGAAATGTATGTACGTGTGTATGTGCTGTGTGGTGTCTGTGAGTCTTGTCAAAAGGATAACTATAACTTTTTTTTTATATAGCTAATTTCCACCTCATATATGTAAGTTCCTGTTGATCACATACGTTTCTGGTTGGTTGAGAGCACTTGGGGCATAAAAACCATTGCAGTTGGTTTGTAGTTAAGCCTTTCTGTCACGCAACGCCTTAATGATCAAGCTACATACCCTTGGGTGCAGTTCTTTCCACTAACTCTTGCTATTTTCTTACTAAGTGTGTGTGTGTGTGTGTGTAGTCTTGTGTTTGTGTGTGTGTATATATGCATAGTCTTGTGTGTGTGTGTGTCTGTGTGTGTGTGTGCATAGTATTGTGTGCGTGTGTGCATAGTATTGTGTGCGTGTGTGCATAGTCTTCTGTGTGTGTGTGTGTGAGCTGGAATTCACGTGCATGCATAGTTTTGTGTGTGTGTGTGTGTGTGTGTGTGTGTGTGTGTGCTGGAATTCACGTGCATGCATAATCTTTTGTGTGTGTATATATATATATATATATATATATATATATATATATATATATATATATATATATATATATATATATATATATATATATATATATATATATATATATATATATATATATATAAGGATTTTGGTGATCATTCTGTTCAATATCCTATATAGGCCCTTTTTAACATATATATTTATATATTATGTGTAACTGCATAATACTGTTGAGAGGCAGAGGTTTGTGCATAACCCAGTGCATGAATGTCTGGTGTGTTGTCGTCATAGATATCGAAGCTTTTGATCGTGCATGAAAGACAAAGCAAGATTTCGTGACTCGGGGGGGGGGGGAGGGGGCGTGTGTGTGTGTGTGTGTGTGTGTGTGTGTGTGTGTTTTATTGTATACATGTTTTAGTCAGTTAATACTTAATATTTGTGGCCTTCTGAACAAGGACTCTCTCACAGGTATGCAGATAGTATAGATAAAATTATACACAGTACACATGCACGCACACGCAAACACACACACACACACACGAGTCATTAAGTCAGCACACTATGATTTTGTCTTGTTTAGCTCACACACACACACACACACACACAGACACACAGGAGTCATTATGTCCACACACACTATGATTTTGTCTTGTTTAGCTCACACACACACACACACACACACACACACACACACACACAGCATAATACAAACACATGTCAATAACACACGCGAGACTAATGATGATACATGCTACAATCAAAATATGAGTTCCTCCAAGGTGACGCTAGTTTATTATTTTACTCTTTGATATAATTTGCAGATTGGGGCTCATCCATATTTCTTCCTATCCCTATTTGTCTTCTTGCAGGTCATAATATTATCAACACATATGTATACCTATTTATATTTGTATCTTTATTTATTCATTTGTTATAATCTCTATTTATTTATTCATTTATTTCTATATGTCAAGGACCGTAATACCATTAATTTTGCCACAAGATGACCCCATTACTAGCCGTGGTTGGTGGTGGGTTAGTGTTAGCAGATATCGACTAGGGAAGAGTTTCTCCTCCTCCTCCTCCTCCTCCTCCTCCTGGCCAACTGAAGGTAAAGTAAACACGAGGGTCATAACAAGTAGGTCATCCGGAGAGGGCCAGGCTGGTCAATACACACACACACACACACACACAAAACTCACTCCCATCGCACACACCACACACATATATATCTATATCCACACGTGCACCATAGTAACACACACACACAGGAATGAGAATGAGGAAGTGAGTGCTGCTATTAAGAAAAAAATAAAGTGCATGAGAGAGAGAGAGAGAGAGAGAGAGAGAGAGAGACGATCAATATGGTAGACCAGACGACGGACAAAACAACTCCAGATCAAGTGTCCCTCACTGATGACAACCCACACATACTACAACATGATGAATTGAGAGAGAGAGAGAGTGAGAGTGAGAGTGAGAGTGAGAGTAGAGTAGAGTAGAGGGCTGACGGAGCAAAAGGGATAAATGAACGATGATTGAGTACAGAAGGGGGTGAAGGGGAGTTTGTTCTTGGCCTCCACATCTATATAATACTACTTTGGCACTTTGCAATTGGTAAACAAGGTAGAGTCGTTTATCAATATCTTAGCTTTCTGTATTTTCTTTTTCAGCTGTCCCTCCTTTCCTTCTGTTTAGCAATATCTTAGCTTTCTATCATTTCTTTTCAGTTGTCCCTCCTTTCCTTCTGTTTATCAATATCTAAGCTTTCTATCTTTCTTTTCAGCTGTCCCTCCTTTCCTTCTGTTTATCAATATTTTAGCTGTCTATTTTTTCTTTTCAGTTGTCCCTTCTTTCTTTCTATTTATCAATATCTAATCTTTCAATCTTTTCTTTTCAGCTGTCCCTCCTTTCCTTCTGTTTATCAATATCTTAGCTTTCTATCTTTTCTTTTCAGCTGTCCCTCCTTTCCTTCTGTTTATCAATATCTAAGCTTTCTATCTTGTCTTTTCAGCTGTCCCTCCTTTCCTTCTGTTTATCAATATCTAAGCTTTCTATCTTTTCTTTTCAGCTGTCCCTCCTTTCCTTCTGTTTATCAATATCTAAGCTTTCTATCTTTTCTTTTCAGCTGTCCCTCCTTTCCTTCTGTTTATCAATATCTAAGCTTTCTATCTTTTCTTTTCAGCTGTCCCTCCTTTCCTTCTGTTTCCTTCGTGCTTGCTGTCTCTGTCTATCACCTTTTCCCTCCTCCCACAGGGTCTTCCAGGTCTATATGGCGGGCTTCTGTCATCCTCAAATTCAATCTGTATCCTAACTAATCGGGAAAAGAATTATTAAACTTCGAACTACTAAATCCAAACACTTCTTTTTTTTTTTTAGTCAAAGGAAAATAACGTCAGGCATCCATATGAAAACACACACACACACACACACATACATAAACTATCAATTAACTCACAAGCATTACTTAGGTCTTAAGGAAAATTTGCTTTGACCAACATACATTGTAGGTGATCAATAATATAACACTGGTAACATTTAGTGGTCCACATGCAGGTTGAAACAGACTACCATTAAAGAATATAGGGTGTTCCAGGAAGACCGGACATTCTGCGACCCCTTCCTCCCTTGCCTGTGTCTATACAATAAGTCTTGTATGTTTATGTGTGTGAGAGAGAGAGAGGGGGGGGGGGGAGAGGTAGATCATGACATTTGCATAGTCGTGTGCATATAGTTTCGTCAGTGTGTGTGTGTGTGTGTGTGAGAGAGAGATCATGACATGTGTAGTCGTGTGTGTGTGTGTGTTTATTTCCATCAGTGTACGTGTAGTAGTTGTGTGGTCATTCGTGTACGTGCATTTAGTCTTGCGTGTGATTCGTGTGTGTACGTAGTGATGCGGATGTTTGTGTGTGTAGTCATAGGTTGGCGTGTAGACATGAGTGTAAGTGTAGTCATGCGCACGTGTGTGTATATCAGATATTTGGTAGTCATGACATCAAACCCACCACAACATTACACACACACACACACACACACACACACACACACACACACACACACACTCTGTCTCTGTCTCTGTCTCTCTCTCTCTCTCTCTCTCTCTCTCTCTCTCTCTCTCTCTCTCTCTCTCTCTCTCTCTCTCTCTCTCTCTCTCTCTCTCTCTCTCTCTCTCTCTCTCTCTCTCTCTCTCTCTCTCTCTCTCTCTCTCTCTCTCTCTCTCTCTCTCTCTCTCTCTCTCAATAGTTACCAAGCAACTATATGTATACTCGATCAACTGGACGAGCTTCTGCTATAGAGAATAATAACATGGCCCTGATTGCCTTAAACATGAACATTCGATTTCCATAGTTAGACACGCTGCTTCGTGACGGGACCACAAAAGACTCCCTGGATGCGAACCCTATATAATTATGTACTAGATAGGGACACGCAGGGAGTTAACCTTTTTTTCCTGTAGAATAAATTATTATTATTTATTATTATTATTATTATTATTATTATTATTATTATTATTGTGAATTATTATTATTGTGAATTATTATTATTATTATTATTATTATTATTATTATTATTATTATTATTATTATTTTTTCCATTATTATTATTATTTTTTTTATTTATTTTTTTTTTTTTGGGGGGGTGGCAATATGTCTTAATTTAAAGTGTTTGGCATCGAAGGGTATTTTTTCTCTATTCCTGTGTGGCATCTTAGATCACAGTATAAACTTTTAATTAACAGTGTTTGTATATACGGTACATGTGTATCTATCTATACTTAAAACCAATCAACCCTGGTTACTATATAATTATTATTTATTGTACTGTTATTTTAGTTGTGGTATATTAATTTTAAAGATACTTATGGCACAATTTTTTTTCAGCTGGTCTTGGTGTGCATAACATAGACGTAGAAATGCAGAGTCATAATATACATTTTACACGTATACGCACCACCCATTCCCTGAAGTAGGTTTCTGTTCTAAGTTTAGTTGATCAATAAATACTTATCGCTAAACACTACGGTACATACTGAGAGAGAGAGAAAGAGAGAGAGAGAGAGAGAGAGAGAGAGAGAGAGAGAGAGAGAGAGAGAGAGAGAGAGAGAGAGAGAGAGAGAGGAGAGGGAGAGGAGAGAGAGAGAGAGAGAGAGAGGAGGGGAGAGGAGAGAGAGAGAATTACTCGATTATTATATATAGGTAGAGTGAATAAAAAAGGTTGAAATATTGAAGTACAGGTAAGGAGAGTCACGTTTCATGCTGTGGGATTCTGTATGCTGTTATATTTATATAAGTTTAGTTAAAGCAATTTCATTTCACTATTTATAATTTACCGATATAATTTTTTTATGACATACAGTACTTACCTACATCTAAGTAATCCGTGATAGAATGTTCTTTTATGAATTATACACTGAGTCACAGAAGTAAATAGATGGATAATGGGCGTGAAATATTTTGGACCACTTCAACTGAGGAAAGTCACCAAAATAATTATTTGTATCTGACATTTGACAGAAATTAAACTGGTTGAATGTGTTGGGTACATAGGCCTACTTGACCCCTGCATGTGCACCGATACTTCTGAATTGAATTGAAAAGTTAACTACCACTGATGATCCTTCAAACGCAATTATGTGTCTAGGCATCTCGAACAAAATTGGACTTGTGTTTGGTCCACTTTCACTCATTGTGTTTCTCAGGTGAGTATATTAGATTTTAAGCGGTCGTTTTGCCTTTAGTCCTTACCTTCCCAAAAATCAAAATTAATTTCTGAATCTGTGGGATTTACCATGGCTAAATATTTTACTTTAATCAGAACGGAATCGCGTCATTAACACTCGAAGGATTTTATTTAATATGCAGTACATGCGTGTTCCCCGTGTATAGATGTAAGCATAACACACTTGTAAATCACCCGTGTAGGATAAAATTGAACAAAATGTGCCATCGCCTTACCTCGAATGAAGTCATGATGGTAGTAGTAGTAGTAGTAGTAGTAGTGGTGGTGGTGGTGGTAGTGGTGGGCAGTTTGTGTGTTACTGAACTAGCTCACTCTTTTCTACTCATTCTCTCTCTCTCTCCCTCCCTCCCTCCCACGCTTGCGCTCTCTCTCTCTCTCTCTCTCTCTCTCTCTCTCTCTCTCTCTGACATATTATACGTCATATACAGTAATATCCCTATTCATACACATAACTAACCATGTGCCTGTTTGTCTCACGGACCAGAATCGATTTACCTTTTTGTATCTCACATAGTCTGGTTCATTTCTAACACACATACCATACCCCAAACAACCTTCTGTCATCATCTAGACATTCCTCTCCCCCCGTCGTTAATTTTCCATGTAAATTACCTTCGACGCATTCCTTCCTTTATTCTTCTACATGTACGGTCATGGAAGTAACGTACGTATATTGTCGTTCATCTCCCGATATCATGTGGACGAAGGAGGTTACACCAGACAAGACGAAACAAAATTTCCTCTGTATGTATTTTCATTACACTCAGTTCCACCAAGGTTGTGTTGAATTTTACGGGATGTGAATTGCCAGGATGCATATTCAAGCCTTTCTTCAAAACTCGGATCTTTTGAGATAGGTACTCTTCCCAGTGTTGCCAGATGATCGCCTCCTACTTTCTGACGATTTGTTGCCAAAATTTCTGGATTTTACAAAACATTTCTGACAATTCTAATTTTTTTTAGGGCCTTTAAATTATTTAGTTTCCTTAATGGAAAACTTACTTGATGTGTGCTGTGTATGAAGGCTAGTGAATCATTAACACTGAGACTAATTATATAATTGTTCCTGCTAAGAGTTTGAACCTGGAGGATTTAGTAATGCTCCAATAATCATCAAAGAAAGTCCCCCTTATACAACATCCTCATCACTGTCATCACCATTTCCTGTTGCTGCACACTCTTTTTTATATATTTCATTCTTCATCATATGCACCATTTCTGTTGATATTGGAAAGTTGAAGTAGCTTTTGTCTTTAATAAGTCTTTTAGTGTGCAGAATTCCACTCAGTGTCTTACTTGACAACCTGTTTCGTAAATTAGTTTTCAACTTATTCACAGCTGAAAAGACTCTCTCTACAGTTGCACTGGAATGGGAAAGGCACAACAAATTTAACTTTAATCTAGAGTCCTAGATAAATTAGGAAACATGGGGTCACCATTTCCAGACTTGGCATCTCTAACTAACAACCAAAACTTTAGTGAAGTTGAATAACCTTCGTTACCTAGCTCAGTTTGCCTCAGAAGCCGCCATTCATTATCAACTTTATGAATATTATTGTCATTTACAAGTGTTGGAAATGATGACATAAGAGGAGCAAGTGATGGCAAAGATTTGTCTTTGACAACTGTGGGTTCCAAAGCTTCTAACTGCTCAAAGCTAACATCATTGAAAGGAAATCTTGTTCTTATCTGGGGCCGGATACTCAAAACAACTTAGGACATCTTATCTCGGCTAGGGAGCCCTAATTTCCCCAGTGCGCTTATGACGGTATACTCAAAACACTTACGACAGCATACTCAAAACCTTTGGCAGCCAACTTGTCCTAAGTTAGGGCGCTTGGATTTAGGACAACCCCCAGGCAGCCCTAAGTGGAGTTGACACCGAACACCAAAGAAAACATGATAAATCAACTGGGCTGAACCAAAAAGAATAAGAAGGCCATTATGCTTTTTGGCTGTATTACCAAAGACTGCCAGGTCCCCGACTTTTGACTTTTCGCTTATTCGTGACGGCATCGGGAGCTTATTCGTGCATGTGTAAACTGGGCTTTAATGAGCTATGTTTTCTAGCAATTTTTATCTGTTAAAAACTTGTTTTGAGCAAAACCTGAACTCTGATTGGTACAATCCCAATGGAAGTTGTGAATAACGTTAGAGTCATGTGTATATAGTATATGCACCATGCATACATTATATTAAAGTTGTTTGAAAACGAGTTTGGTGATGGCTCGGTATGTATTTGAGGGATTATGTGTTGTAAATTATTTGATATTGATAATCATGAAACGCATATTAATTTTTCATAATATCTAACTTGGTTGATATCAATTTTAATTGATATTTCAAAACATGCCTATTTTTGTATCATGAAACATATTAACTCGTAATAATGACAAACGTAAAGTTTTGTATAGTAATACTGTAGCGAGATGAGAGTGTTTTGTTTTTTGGGTTGTTTACATCCATCACAGTAAAGTAAGCGACGTGTTGGTAAAAGCAGTATTACAATGTATGAGGAATTTCCCTAGACATGGGGAATTAGAGATACCAATGGGGAAATTACATAACGATTGTTCAAGAGTATATGGGGAAGTTTCTACCAGACGAAATGTCAAGAAGATAATAAATGTGCTACTATGGGCCGTATTCTAGAACATCCATGGTGTATACGATGGTGTGGTACTGAACGACAGTTCTGTTGCTTGTCTTAGGAGCCATCGTGCTGATACCACACCATCGTATGCACCACAAACGTTCTTGAATATGGAATTATTTTTAAGAGTAAACGAGGAATTTTTGAGGTAAAAAGGAAAATTCTGATATCGAAGTTGGGATATTTCGTCAACCAGACCTGGCAACACTGGGTAGAAGATGGCGTCGCGTCCTGCCTACCCGGGAACTCCACCACCTCCAGGAGCCCCACAACCAGGCAATCCACCTCGCTATGCCGCCCCTCCAGCTGCCCAGGGTACACCCTTGAGGTACCCACAGCAAAATTATCCCGTGAGTTAATGAGATAGTCGCGTAATGAAAGCTCAAAATAAAGATGATGTTGGTTGGTGCTGCCTCCTTTCCACGGCGTCTTTGTTTATCAGGAATTATTATGACATTTTCACCAAGTCGAGATCATTAATATCGTAAAAAAGATTTCTGGCCAAGTTAGTGAAGGATTCGATTTGAAATTGGGTTAATAAATGGGTTGGTGAATAAAAAAACTTGACCTTTCCAAAGTCCATTGCTTACCGTACCGGTATTTGCATCCCTGTTTGTTTTGGGTGTAGAGTCGACATCATGAGTTATTATAAGACACATTTTATTCCAGGTAATTATCTATTCTATTGCCGTTTTCTATTACGATGTTTTTGCCTTCTTTACCCACTGATTTATACCATTCTTACCCACTTTTCTTGTATGGCATTTTCTTCGGAAATGCCCCATTTCCAAGATAGGTCATATTCAAATGAGGCATTTTGAAATCAGCCTGACCTTACCTAACCTAACCTAGACCGCAGCAGACTACCGGGACCTAACCTGGGCAAACTACCAGGATATAACCGTGATAGAGTACCGGGATCTCACCGTGGCAAAATACTGGGACCTAGCCGGATCTGGCAACACTGCTACAAAACGGTAATTGTCTAAATAAATACCGTGACCTCTGCTAGAGATTATCCCAGTTCTAATCAAAATCTAGTTAAGATGGTTAAATCAGGCTTGGTTAGGTTAAAGTGTGTTTCCCTCGATTATTGGTATTCTAACGTGTACCTTTCCTATGTAGCAGATGAGTGTGCAGCGGCCTCCGTACCCCCCAGTGGGGATGGGGCCTGCAGGGAGTCCTGCACCACCTGGGATGCAGCGACCCCCGGGACCTGGACCCCAACCCTACAGTGGAGGAATGGTACGACCTCCTTCCCTCCCCCAGACACCAGGCTCCAAGAGGCCAGCCTCATCCAGCTCATCTAAGAGGTGTGTTGCTGACATGTAATCCCAGGTTCAAAAATACACAAGTCTGCTTAATTCTGGAATGAATCAATCACACATTGGTGGATTAACTTGTAAGGAAGACCGTATTTGATTGCAAAACATTCTGTTTATTATAATTTTCTGTGACACAACTTCATATAAAATATCAGTTTGGTATTTGTAAAGCTTGACCTCTTGTTCTGTCTCTAGGCGTGACAGTAGCACTGCCGGTAGTGGCGGCGGGGCCACCGCCCCAGCTCCTGGTGGCCAGGTACCCCCCTCCTCAGACTACTCCCATACAAGTTCAAAAAAGAAAAAAAAGCTCGCAGAGAAGATACTCCCACAGAAGGTAGGAAAAAAGTCCTACATACCTATAGTGTTTTGTTACAATAATACAGTAGTTATTGTTTTATTATAATGGAATAATGTGTTTTTGTCCTTGTTCATGTGGCCTCATTAGCCCATCAAACTCAAGCCACTCCCTTTCATTTATTGCAGATATTTAAGTCCCCAAGGTAACTGTTTGTGGTATTTGTAAAACAGCCTTCCAGCCTTCTAGTGTGCATAAAATGTAATAAACTTGACATTAATATGTCCAAATTATTCTAGGTGCGTGACTTGGTACCGGAGAGTCAAGCTTACATGGACCTTCTGGCTTTTGAGCGCAAACTGGATGCCACCATCATGAGGAAAAGATTAGACATCCAGGTTGGTTTTGAATCCATATGTGTGGGAGGACAGGAACAGGGAAAAGGGTCCTTTTCTACCCCAAAGACATCATGTACTGGGGCTAACATTCTCACCCCAGTGGGGGTGGATTAGTGATATGTACAATAATTTCTGGTAAAAGTAAGTATTCTTGAGACTAGATTATGTAAAGACAGGTAGGCTATAATAAATATTGCAGTGGATATTAAACCTTTAAGCTTCAAGCTTAGAGAATTACCAAACATTGTATTGCTCTCCAGTGTATCTGGAATTTTGGTTCTTAATATAAGCAACAAAGGTTCCCCTATTTTTTGTTAACATGCTTGTGGTGCTATCCCCCTTCCTGCATTAAGAGCTTAACCTCCCAAATGCCACTGCTGTTTATATGTACAATATCTGAGGTTATCCACAAGCACATTGTCACCGCCTTATATAAGCATGTTTAAGTAGTATCATATGTGATGACTTGAAGAAATCTTTAGTAAGTTACCTGGCAAAATTTAGACTACACAAGTCTTTCCATATGATATCTTCATGTACTATATTTATATTGTTTTTGTATCATCTACAGGAAGCTTTAAAACGTCCAATGAAGGTGAAGAAGAAACTGCGTATCTTCATCTCCAACACTTTCTACCCTGCACGAGCCGAAGGTGGGGAGGGTGAGGATGCATCAGTAGCCTCTTGGGAATTGAGGGTTGAGGGCCGGCTGCTGGAGGACCACAAGGTATCGGGGCTTGCCAAGGTAACCGGTCAGGCCACAGCTTAGGTCAGGTTGAGTGGTGGTAGGCCTTCATGACCCATTTTGCAGCAGGTAGTCTACTTTTCCTTTGTGTATCGAACCTATCACTGGAAAATGGGAATGTGATTCATTATTCTGCAGATGCCACAATTCTCAATTCTAATACTCTAGACTGTTCTTATGTACCTGAGAAATTTGTACTATCAGTCATAGAAATATTGTTAAGTGCTATGTACTAAATTGTCAAGTGTGGTCATAAATTATATAATTATATGATTGTTGGTTTTATCCAGTTTATTGGAGGTCAAGAGGGGAACCCTTTTTGTCATATTTTGCATATATAAGGTGGATCATATTGCGTCTCAGTGGTGTATTTCATTGTTATCTCTGCTTGTAATATAATACGTCAGGGCAGCCCCGGGGCAAATAGAAAAATTGTACTTAAATGTTTTCTGTTTATTTATCTTAAGTATTGATTTATGATACTCGCCTACTTTTACATCTACCCATTGAATGTAGCCTAACAACCTTTTACTTCCACATATGCACACGTGGCCCAGAATGACCCAAGCAAGCTGAAACGGAAATTCTCGTCCTTCTTCAAGTCTCTGGTGATTGAGCTAGACAAGGATTTGTATGGACCAGACAATCACTTGGTTGAGTGGCATCGCACCCCCACCACACAAGAAACTGATGGCTTCCAGGTATGCCAATAAAATAAGCATTGAATTCTGAAGCAATGCATTTAGTTGATAACACACAAGAAACCATCCATCCAAAGACTAAAACTGTGTTACTTGTATTACAGGTGAAGCGTCCTGGAGACAAAAATGTGAGGTGTACCATCCTCCTGTTGCTGGATTACCAACCCCACCAATTTAAGTTGGACCCTCGCCTTGCCCGCCTCCTTGGGGTTCACACACAGACTCGACCAGTTATCATCACCGCCCTCTGGCAGTACATCAAAACACACAAGCTGCAGGACAGTCACGAGAGAGAGTACATCAACTGTGACAAGTATCTCGAGCAGGTCAGTAAGTTGTGATTGTGTTGGCGCCCAGTTTTGTGTACCATTATTGTGAGTTATGTATCAGAGGTGAAAATTCCTTGAGCTAGTTTGTCGTTCTTTGTCTCTCTGTGCTTGTATTACTGTGTGTCTGGAAGCAGAAGCAGAGGCAAAGTGTAACAAATGGTATGAGAGTTACCTTATTTTTCTATTTTATTGTGTACAGTATGTACTATTTTAATTTCCTGAAAAGTTCCTAAGCTCCAATGATGTATCAATTAACTCTACTAACCATATATTAGGACAAGTTCCAGGAAGGGGACAAGTGACCCTCAACTAAAACATGCTGTTCTGTGGACAGATCTTTGGAGTACCAAGAATGAAGTTTGCAGAAATCCCTGGACGGCTGAACCAGCTTCTCTTCCCCCCAGACCCTATCATTATTAATCACACCATCTCAGTAGAGGGTGTCGACCAGAAGAAGACCTCCTGTTATGATATTGATGTAGAGGTGGATGATAATCTCAAGGTGAGTTGTGTGCCTAGACCAACCCTGAGTGTTAGGAAAATGAAAGAAAATATTTTACTTAGAAATAATGTTGAGGCCAAAATATAAATCATTTTTTAAGTACAGTACAAGAATAACTTACCGGATATCATCATCATTTCCTCTGTCATGATTGTGCTTCCTATATTCAAAGGGTTAGATGTTTGATTGGTGTCTTCCCCCACTCCCCCCACAGTTAGAGGTAAACTCAATTTGACTTAATTTTCTTTGAAGCAAAACATTTTACAGGTGGATGCATTTCCTGTCACCATCCCCTTTTAGTCCCCTTGTACAATACACGGGAGAAACTTTAGGACTAGTCACTGTTATAAACACGCATTGTTTACTTGCAGACGCAAATGAACAACTTCCTGCTGAGCACCAACTCACAGCAAGACATACAGACACTGGACACAAAGATTCATGAAACAGTTGAGACCATCAACTCTCTCAAGACCAACCGGGAGTTCTACCTCTCGTTTGCCAAGGATCCACAGCAGTTTATACAGAAATGGCTCATATCTCAGGTTAGTAGAGAAAGTGAAGAATGTGTTAAAATGGCTGTATTTTATTAAGGGAAGTAACTTGTTGTCACAAATTAGAGCAGAAAACCTCCATACTCGGTCATAAAACTCATTTCTACAGTCACATGTACTTTTTGTAGCAGTACTAAAGCATTTCTAGTTTTTTGTCTTCACATACATTGTTACATTATTATTCCTCTTACCAGTCTGTAACATACCCTACACCAACAGAACCGAGACCTGAAGATAATGACGGACGTGGTAGGTAACCCTGAAGAGGAGCGCCGTGCACAGTTCTATTACCAACCCTGGACTCATGAGGCTGTCAACCGCTACTTCTATTCCAAAATACAGCAGAAGAGAGCCGAGCTGGAGCAGGCTCTTGGAATACGCAACAACTGAAGTGGCTAGGAGTGAACAGTTTGTGAAACTTACGAGAATGGACACTTTGAATTCCGAACATAAGAGCTGGATTATGATAAAACTTACACTAGCGTGCAGTGTTATTTTTAGATATTTTGTAATTGAGAGGAGAAACAGAGATGATTTTTGGAAGGATTTGCTCAAGGATGAGTTTTTCATTAGAAATATACAAAATAGACATGACATGCCAGACAATAGAACCTCTGCTTGAGGTTGAAGTGAGGTGGAGGGATGGTGTGGAAAGATGAATGAGTAAAAGTGCAGAGATAGTTTATATAATTGAATGCGGATGAGCAGCTAAAATGAACGATACTTGTTAATGCCCAGGTAAATGAGGTCGATTGAATACACCTGTATAATGAGTAATATACTTGAAAAATTCCTCTATTTATCTAGCTAGCGAGTCATACTTTCTTTTTCCTTTTTTCAAGGGTTGATATTGCAAGTTACTTTACGAGGTCCAGCTGACAAAATTAACAATCCGTGGAATTTTTTACTCTAAACTGTATTCATAGCCCCTCAGATGGGACTAAAAATACAGTAAATATTTTTTACATATACCTGCATCTGTTTCCTTGTTTATATTAAACTCTGGATGATTCTTCAGTGTAGAAGGGAGGTCAGAACATTCAGTACAGTTCCCTGTGCATATGGGTGAGTCGCATGTTCATCATATTGGTTTTGTTCCAGTGCTTCATATTTGCTTACAATAACAGAATGAATGGTGTTGGAATGTATCGGTCATTGAGAGTGCTTTAGACTTGTGAATGAAAAGATAATTTTAATATGATGCATGTGAAAATCATGTTTACATATGAGGGTGGTTGGTTTGTGTTTTGGAGCAATCCATCCATACATAGTCTCACCAAGAAATACATTTCCAGAAATATAGTAGATTGATGCGATGTATGTCTTGTATCATTTATATCCATAAACTTACGGGATATAAAGATATTCTCCACAAATTGGAGGCTACTGATTCCTCCAGAGTGGCCAAGTAACACTTTATTTTTGTTTTAACCTCGCCCTCGGTAGTAGCCTGTCACTCTTGTGAGCCCCCAAGATTATTGAGTGGATCGAGTTCACACCAAATTATTTTATTTTTTATGGGGGGGGGGGGGGGGAGTCTGTTGGATCTTGCTGTTCAAGTAACCTGGCTACACAAACATGTTGGGAACATACCCCCATATTCAAAGATGTTTTGAGTGACTGTAGAGCTGCTCTTTCCAGTGAAACAAACGAGTAAGGGAGTGGTAATTCACAATGATATGAAGAGCAGCATGCTCTCAGCATACGAGTAAGGAATCCTAATCTAGTGGGGCAGAAAAGAAACAACCTCCACCGTCTCATCTAGTACGACACACGTGAAGCACCTAACTCCTCATTACTCCTTTTGATTAGCAGTCCATCACACTATCCACTCCTTTTTCATGTACGTACACTTTTATATCGCCTTGTATTCAGAGAAGTTGTTCACAAGGTGAACACTGTAGAGCCTGGACACACTGCCTTTGAAGAACTATGTTGGAAAGGTGGATGGTATTGTACAGAGATGAGATGATGTATATATGAAAGACTGCATGGAGGGAGATGAAGAGGAAAATATTTAGATTGAGTTGCTTGGTGGGTGTAGCATGCTACCTTGAGGGAAGGGGACAAGCAAATACCCCAAAAAAAACTGAATTAATAAAGATACAACATAACCCAGCAGAATGGGCCACCCTCACTAAATGTTAGTCGTGAATCCAGTACATCTCTAGAAAAGCACAACTGAGTGAACAGAAAGGTGCCTGGTCATTTATATGAAGGATACTCCATGGATAAGGAAGCGTAAAGCTGCCCGTTCATAATGAGAAACGGGAAAGCATGGGCAACTGTTATATAAAGGAAACGGCAGATGACTAAGACATGGGGGGGGGGGGGTAGTTATGACAAGGATTCTGGTACTAGGAGAAGGATAGACCACTCAATGTTATTTTCGTGTCATCGCTCAGGCTGCCGGCTGGGACGGTGGTGCCTCTAGCAGACCCGGGGAATCAACACTCCAGCCTATTATAGATATACAGACTAGAGTACAGTTCACTTAAGAAAATAGAAAACATAAGATAGGCTATTATCATCTGACACCAGTTAATAGAGAAACATGGTGCGAACTTCAAACTATTTGCTGATGATACACAGTTTTATATATCTATAAATAATGTGGTGGATGCAGAGGTGAATTTGAGTGTTATTATGTCCGATAGTAAGGATTGGATGGATTTGAAACAACTCAAGTTAAATCCAAGTAAAACTGAGTGTTTGATCGTTGGAAAGAAGACCAATCTTAGAAGATTGGACATCTCAAGCTTACGAGTGCATGGTAGTACGCTGGATGTAAGAAACAAAGTGAAAGACTTAGGAGTGCTGCTGGACGAAAATCTCTTTCGAAGCTCAAATTAATCAAGTGGTGAAAGTTTCTGGTTATCACCTGAGGAACATTGCTTTTGTTAGAAAATATTTAGATCAGGATACCGTGAAGATGCTTCTTCATAACTATGTCATAAGCAGACTGGATTACTGCAATTCCCTATATTATGGTTTGCCAGACTATCGGTTAAGAAAATTGCAAAACGTAATGAACAGAGCAGCAAGATTAATTAAAGGTCTTCCATCTCGTGAGAGGATAACCCCAGCACTCATTGACTTATATTGGTTACCAATAAAGGCGAGGATTGTGTACAAGATATGTCTTCTAACATTCCGAGCATTAAAATTTGGAAAACCGGAGTACTTGATGAATCTTTTAAGAGGTTTTCAAGTAAATACCTCAATGGAACTCAGGCATAGTGATGAGCAATACAGGTTAAATGAGCCAAGGAGTATTCTGACAATGGGTTTCAGAGCGTTTGAAAGGTGTGCACCAAGGCTCTTTAATGGATTGCCATTAGATGTCCGGAAAAGTGAAAATTGCACGATTTTTAAGAAAAGACTGAAAACACATCTGTTCGCTGAGTGTTACGACACGGATGATATGAGTATTACAAGTGATTATAGTGTTTAGTAATATTGAGAGAGGCCCTGCGGAGCACCATCTGCTGGTGGAGCGGGGCATAGAATATCCAACAACAAGTAACAAGTAATATCAATGTCATTACCACCAATATTAATACTGTATAACAATCCTTTAAATTGTCAGCTTAAATAGTTTAGCCGCATCCAAGGTTACCAACAAATTAATAGGCTACTTTTATTATGAGTGATATTTAACTCAAGACCAATAGAATACTCTAGTCTATTGGTCTTGATTTAACTGACAAGATTGGATTTATACAAATAATACAATACACTTGTGGATCCTATTGCCAGGTATAGTAGCCTTACTAGGTTGCAGTTATTGTGAACGTATTAGCTTGTTTTAAACATAGAGGAATAAGCTTACTATACCTCCATTGTTTTGAATCCCTAGATTTGTGTGGTGTCACGTGTGGTCCAGACTCGACCCTCTGGAGGAAGCTTCGATTGAGTCGAATGATAGAGTCAGCCATTTTCAGTTCGGGGCTTCACGCATTGACGCAGAGTTACAGACTCAACTCTCAATTGCTTTTTAGAAAGTGTGGACTCTGTGGAGGGAGGACAGAACCCTCATGTTAACTCTGGTGGAGGATGGGAAATGGGTGTGTGTGGATGTTGTTTTGGAAAGTGACCAAGCTGTTGGAATAGTAACCGTAACCAAACGACAGATCGACCATGATAAGTAATTAAGAAACAAAGTGCTTCATACTATATAGATTAACGTAGTACGTGGGTCGTGGGAAGCTGTGGGATTGGCTACGTACTCCATTACGATCAAATCTCTGTGTTGGCAAAACCTCTGGCGTACAAAAGGTAAGCTAACTTTAGGCCTTCATATTCTTTTCTGTTTTTGGAAACTGTTAGTTTTTAATTTTTAGTTCACAAGCAGAACGTCGAGACTAAAGTTTGTGTGATATGGGGAATTTTGGTGCAGCATTACTGTTGTAAATAAGTGTTAATTTTGTACTACCCCACACAAGGGCTACTTTGTGGTGGCATTGTTAACGGTCGTGTTGGGAGTGGACCTACTTGGTTGTAGTTACCCACATTGGCTACAGTAAATGTTATTGACTGGGATATGTTGATTTGTTAATTAAGTAGAGAAACGGCCAGTCCGCTATGACCTCCAATTTTATTGATGAGCTATGCTAGCTTGTGTGAAGTGTCCTGTGTTGACCTTGACAGCATCCCGCATTCCCACCATGGGCATGAGGGAAACAGTGGGTGGCAAGTTGGCAACCACACGTGATGAACTGTAAGAAACTCAATTTTCAACGTCATAAATACTCATAATAGTGACAGCTCGAACTTGCCTTGAGAATAATTGAAAATCATCAGATTATTTTATTAGTTGAAGTTACAGTTTATAGCCACGTTTGAGGTGCTCCCTCCCTCTGTTTTTCATAAGTGGTAAGCATTACTTTATCCACTTCACTCCACATGGCATGGGCCTAACAGGTTGAATCCACTGAATTATATAGTAGAACTTGAAGGCGGAGAGAAATTATGTGATAAAATGTAAATGAAATATGTATCTATCTATCTATAGCTCTGAGTCTGACGCCTCGTTTCCGGGAACTCCCCCCAAGTGGGTGGCCACGGCAGAAGTGTCTCCAGTTTTCCTTGTTCCAAACTTCCAACACTCCCTAGCTCCTTACTCGGTCAAACCCTCCTTTATTCCCTGTTACTTCAACCAGTCCTTCAGTAAGAACCTTCCTCTGTACACTAAAAGAAGGCTTATTCCCCTATAGCTACCACACTCATCCTTACTCCCCTTCCCCTTACACAAAGGCACAATTATGGCTCTCCTCCAATCCTCAGGCACGTCTCCCTGCCTCCAGGCCAATGTGCATATTAATTTGTATTTTGATATGCACATATTACTAAAGTATCATGGTAGTGTAACTATATATTATTAATAACTTAGACAACCAGTACTCTGTCTTCTGTCATAAAAAGAGGATTTGTTGGTGATATACTTATTAGTAATAATAAGGAAAGTATAAAATTATAATTATCATCTAATCTTTCTCGTAGGTATATATATATGGTATTTATCTAGACTATTGCTGTTTTGGAGCAGTGTTGCCAGATCCAGCTAGGTTCCAGTATTTTGCCCCTGTCAGGTTCTGGTACTTTTTCACGGATATTTCCCGGTAGTTTGCCCAGGTTAGGTCCCGGTAGTCTGATGTGGTCTAGGTTAGGTTAGGTAAGGTCAGGCTAATTTTTAAAATGCCCCATTTGCCAGTTTGTCCCTGCGTACGTTTGTATTCTTCCAATATTACGGTATTGCTAGCATTATCAGAGCACCCACAACTCACTCAGCGTGCGTAAAATCATCATCCTAATGTGCGAAAAACATCAGTTTGAGTCAGGATCAATTAATAATTTTGTTTGTTTATTTATCAATACTACTTCTGGTGAACGTCAGCCAACACCCTGGCCTTGAACTTGAAATACTCACCAACGTTGCCGCCAAGGCCGTTTATAGCCACTCTCGATTCATGAAGAAATAATAATAAAGGTTGGAATTGGTTTAATATTGTGGCATTCTAGCAAATTTTTGAGAACCAAACTTGTGAAATAAACGATAGACTCTTGCCAATTGGCACCTATTTACACTGGTATTTGAGCAGGAAAGTTGATACTTGGTAGCTGAGTATTTCAAGTTCTAGGCCAGGGTGTTGGCTGACGTTCACCAGAAGAAGTATTGATAAATAATCATACGAAATTATTAATTGATCCTGACTCAAACTGATGTTTTTCACACATTAGGATGATGATTTTACGCACGCTGAGTGAGTTGTGGGTGCTCTGATAATGCTAGCAATACCGTAATATTGGAAAAATACAAACGTACGCAGGGACAAACTGGCAACTGCCCACCCGCCTCTAGCCCCGTTTATTGGTAATACAGTACAGTATACCGTCGATTTGCACAAAATAATTGCAGGAATGTATGACTTGATGTAAAAGAATCAATAATAGACTATGTACGTTCCTCTTAAAGACTCGTTTGTACTGACAGGAAATAATTTAATGTAGAATGCAGTATGATGTAATAAGACTCGTCTCCCCGTCCCCTTCGAAGCTCCCAGCCCTCCGCCTCGCACTGTCAACAATGGCAGACGTAAACATTACCTTTTTTCATTAATTTTCAGTATTCTGTACAGAGATCGCACACAGCATATTTTATAGAACAAAAAAGACTCGTTATCAGCTTTTGTATATCTGGTTTAATTTAACGAAATACCTCTCGATACACCCTGTATATGTATATATATCTATATAATATTATATAGAATTGTAGCGTGGGGGGGGAAGACAAAGTACCAGTTCCCAACAGTTGTTTTTGCTGAAATTTTGCTCATCGATAGCAATGCACCAAACATGTTCGCACACCGAGTCCCGATCTGGGGTGAACTTTAGAATGGGGATTTTGGGGGGTTCAAAGTTCCCATAGACTCAACACAGGGAAATCCAAAAAACTATTTTACTTAGTCACTTTTGATTGTACAGTGTCCAGCTTGGTACCGTTCAACGCGTCTTCCTGAGCTACATGCACTTGTATAACTCATAACCGGGAATCACCTATACTTGACCTTTCGGGTCAGGTCAAAGTTCACGGTAATTTACAATATCCTAATTTACGACCTATTTCACGGATTTGGAAGCCGTTTTCAGGCAGTTTTACGTTAGTCATAGTAGCTCAACTAAGTGAGAAGTACTTTTGACCCCAGCCCGCACATAGGTTGGGTAATGCCAGGTCATATGGGGTCAAATTTGCAAGTTGTCTGAATTTAATGAAATTTGATCCCGAATCTAATGATTGTACTTCCTTCGACAAGAGGATCCAGGCGGCCGCTGGGAGGCCACAGGCCTCCAACCTCCGCAGGAGTGTGTCGGAACAACGGGGAGGCTGGAGGCCTCCCACTCGCAAGGGCGGCTAACAAAGAGGCCGAAGGCCTCTTGCCTCCCTCAGGGACTAGCATGTTCAGACGCCTGTAGGGCAGCTGGAACATGCTAGTACAGTATGTATATATTTGAATACTGTAGGTAATTATGCATTCTCCCATTATCTTTCATGATTACAGTGCAATGGTGCAATGTATGGCACAATATTCTTGGAGTGTCATGATTTTTATCACCTTACTGAAATTTCTCGTGGGGTCCCAATAGTAGTGTGCTAAGACTGACCAATAATAATGATGATGCCTAAGGTGCCACGAACACTATTAGTAACACTGCCATGATTGAAATCCTGTATGTGTGACAGGGAATTTACTTGTAATTCATCTATTCCTGTAGAGGGAGGCTAATTTCAACCATTGCATTTACCTCTGGGTTGATAAGGTTAAAAATAATTTACATATTTTGATTCTTTTATTGTTTATAAACTATGAGAAGGCACAGCTAAAAAAAGTTTTACATTAAATTCGAGAAATATTTTTCTGTTAACACAGAAATGCAGATGTCAAATGGGGATTTTTGTTTTACAAGGAATACAAGCTTAACATATATAAATACCTATATACTGTATATGTAAACAGTGAGAAGGCACAGATAGAACTTGCTTTCATTTTAACTTATGAGTATCAACAGGAACTTTTGAAACACAGGAGGGTCATTTAAATTGTAAACTTATTTATACAGCTCAATTTATTTTCAATATACCACTATAGTTTTCTTACTATATTTTAATGAATAGTACCTCTGTTTCTGGTATGCTGTACTGTATTTTGCCATGGCATACTGTACTTCCATTGCTTTATATGAGTCCTACTGTATCTTACGTACAGGCAATGCCACAAAAACTGTATCTCCAAACAATCTTTCACTGTAAATACATCTACCCAGCTCCACATTATCACCCTATTATTCAGGACAGTTAATGGGTAACCCTTACAGAGTAATGAGCATCCTTGAAATGCCACAAATCTTTACCTCCTCGGGCATCATTGACATAAGAGTTACCGGGTAGGCTACATTGCCCAAGCTAGTTGCCCTAGCAATATTGTATAGATAATTGGTGCTAGGTGTACTGCTATAATAACTTCTCACATACTGAGACTAGGCAACATTGTTCTGTGGTTGGGGCAACATTGGTAACCTTGTTTAATATGATTTTTGCAGCATCATTGACTCCCTCTACCTTGGCACATTTTCATTACAGTAGGCATGTTTATTTTCATTTTTCAAAAATTCATGGGGTGATTTGCTTGACTACTGTGTGCCACTCATACATTCTAAATAGACCTTTAAACCCTGGCCAGTGCTTGTTGGAGCACACAATATTGTCTTTCTCCCTCAACTCATAGTGTAGCTTAGCCTATCAGAGTCAGCAGTTTTCCTGACCTCATACTGTTGTTCCACCAGTCCTCCCTAGCTGGGGCCATCCATCTTGAATACAGTACCTCTTACTAATACTATTATGTTATCACAAATTAATTAAATTAAGACTACCCAAATCTTGCATCATGCTTAATCTTGGAGTGACACATTATATTATAGAAGCATAATTCTAAGTAAAATACTGTAATCAGGCTTTAGGCACAGTATAATCATTAAAGTACATCATGCTGAAGGAATTATTGTAATGCAACTCTCTTGTACTTGGGTGATTCACACACTCATCATAATTCCCTCCTTATGCATAGTAAACTCAATATATATAATTCTTTTCCACACATTGGCTACTCACAATTGCTAGAGGGTTAAACCGAGATCTTTGGCACATTAACATTGTGACAGACTGTTAAGAACACATGGGAGATAAAAGCAGCTAGATATATTTCTGGAAAAATTTATCAGTGTTTCAGCATCAGACACAGCTATATAATTTTAAATGCAAGCTGCAGGAATGACTCTTTTGCAGAGGATAATTACAGCTGTTAAACTTTTCCATATGTTGACTTGTGATGGGTTGGGAAGGGAAGCATTGGGAATAGGACAGGTGATTGTGATACATTTGGAATCACTTGGCTTATATGAATGATGAGCATGTAAATAACTGCAAGTTTATTCCCCTCTCAGTAGAGTACGTAAGTAGCTTTGGAATCCAATGGTTGAAGCTGCTGCAGGAAGCTAAATTATTCTGAATTGCCATCTAAAACTGAATGCAAAAACTAGGCCTGTTTCTGTACATTGAGAAATAAAAGTTCAGATATATCGTCAAAAATATTGGACAGCAGTTTTTACAGAAACTATTACATTCAGCAGATAACCATATCCCTCAAGGCATAGGCTACCATTATGGTATTCTAGTGCCTGAACTTTATAAAAAGGTTGTGTGAATACAAAATGTTTTCCCTAACTTGATGGAAGAACCAGGGAGGTAAAGGGAGTGTGTATTTTTCATCACAGCACTGGAAATTATGATACAAATATCACTGGTACAAATAAATACGCATCTCAGTCGTAGAACTAAGCCTGTATCTGTAGTACAAACAAACACTGGCATAAGTATACAGAAGTGTCTTTGTACTTAACCAATATGTCTTTGTAATAGAATTAATCATAAATGTCAAATGAACCAGTACTGTGCTGGGATTTATAAAAAATCTAGGCTGCAATACTTTTTACCTAAGTACAGGACTCTAGACCCTTAACATTACCACATTGCTTAAATTATATAATGGGTAAAGGCCTCACTGGGGTTAGCATAAATTTGGCAATGAATACCAATATGCTGATTTAACTTACAGGAACAATTAAAGTTGTGCCTTGTCGACAAATTATAGAACTAAAAATAAAAGATAAATATTTAAATGTTGTGCTCCTCCAGTGTTGACAGCATCAATTCCCTCCAGTTATCATTGTACAATATGAGCAAGGTGAAAAGTTGACATGTTCAAATATCATAGGAACGGATCCTTAAAAGAGAATATCAACGTGATATTGTGACTCGGTTTCCATTCAAACATCTTTGCATAACTAATTATAGAATTAAAATGTCAGCACAAATCCTGATTTAGTCTCCATTCAAACACCATTAAAGTAACGGGTTACGAAAATAGTAAAGTACAGTAACAGCAAATATTATACTATTTTTAGACACAGGTTGTATTTAAACAGGAAGCTGGTAATACAAAACGTATCTCTTAATAATACAAGTACAGAGTAAGCATAAAATCTTGAGACAATCTCCATTCAAACAAACTACAGTTCAGGACTGTTATAATTTTATATATAAAAGGTTTCCAAGTGAGTCTGCTCAAACACTGAAGTAATCGATTAAGGTAGTTGTGCACAGAGTATGCTTATGAATTCTTAAGAGAGTACTGGTAGTGTAGATCCCAAATGTATCGGTGCCTGTGTGTGAAATATTTTGGACCATAGAATGGAGATCACTGAAATAATAGTGTCCAACATCAGCAGTCGTTTGAATGTTTTCGATGTGCATCTGACCCCATGTGCACAGATACTTTTGGGCTCCATGGTATGTCACTTGGTGCATATCATGCTTATAATATTGAACTTAATTTATGCTATCAAGTGTAGGTACCTGTATATTAAATCGCTCTAATAACATCACCAAAAGTTTTGCATGAATCTTGGCACTTCAGCAATACTGTACTTGCCAAAGGAGGAGGTGGGTTTAACTGTGGGAACTTGGTGTAACATGAGATGGGTGCACATACTTATACGGGAAAATGTGATGACATGAGAGAAAGGGTTTGTTAAATTGGAAATGCATTACTACTTCATTGTTGGGTAAGGTATTGGGGTATAGCCTACTGTACATAGAAAAACAGGTACTGTACCATACAGTAGACTTCCTAAAGTTAGTTATACAGCGTTGGAAGATTGAATGACAGTGAGTATAGAGAAGTTTATTAGAGGAGGGTGGGTGAGGTGCTGGAGGAAGCAAGGCTGAGTATAGGGGAGGGAGTGAGAGTGAATAATGTGTATGAAATGTTTAAGACACAAATAATGAGGACAGCAGCAGAGGTAGTAGGATACAAGACACAGAAGACTGGCAAGAAAGGGAGTGCTTGGTGGCCAGAAGAAGTGAAAGATGCAGTAGAGAAGAAAAGAAAGGCATATAGGAGAACATTACAGAGGAGGTGAAAAAGAGGTGGAAGAGAGAATATAATGTATGTAAAAGACAAGTGAAAAGGATGGTGAGTGAGAGTAAAAGGAAAGTGGATGAGGAGTTTGGTAGGAAACTAAGTGAGAAGTTTAGGGAAAACAAGAAATTATTCTGGAAGGAGGTTAAAAGAGAGAGAGAAGGAAAATCTGGTAGCATGAGAATGAAGAGAGAGGATGGAGTCACTGTAAGTGGAAGTGTGGAAGAGGCCTTTTGATTGTTTGATGAATGAGGGAATGGGAGGGGAGGCGATGGTGACATGCATGGGGATGGAGGCAGGTGGTAGACGACAGGGTGTACAGGGAGAATTAGGAAGGGAAGAGGTTAGCAAAGCAATAGGAATGCTGAAGATGGGAAAGGTACTGGGGGTGGATGGGATAACTGCTGAAATATTAAAGTGTGGGGGGGGAGGTAGTGGTGGAGTGCACATTGGCCTGGAGGCAGGGAGAGGTGCCAGAGGATTGGAGTAGAGCCATAATTGTACCTTTGTATAAGGGGAAGGGGAGTAAGGAAGAGTGTGATAGCTATAGGGGAATAAGCCTTCTTAGTGTACCGGGGAAGGTGTGTGGGAAGGTTCTTACTGAGAAACTGACTGAAGTAACAGGGAATAAAGTTAGCGAGGAGCAGGGAGGGTTCAGAAAGGGTAGAGGATGTGTGAACCAGATATTTGCATTAAAATCAACAGTAGATAAATATATTGGGAAGAGTAGGAAGTTGTATGCTGCCTTCATGGACTTGGAGAAGGCATACAATAGGGTTGATAGGAGAGCTATGACAAAGGTGTTGAAGATTTACAGTGTTGTGTGGGGGGGGGGGTCTTAGCTGAAAGGCATCGAGGCCTTTTGTGCAGCGGCAAATGCATGTGTGCGAGTAGAGGGTGATCTAAGTGAGAGTTTTAATATTAGTGTAGGACTGAGACAGACAGGGGTGTGTTATGTCACCATGGCTGTTCAATATATTTATATGGATGGTTCTATGAGAAAATGAAGGCCAAAGTGAATGGCCTGGGGGCATAGCTGAGGCTGAATGAAGTAAATTGGTCCTTGGTGGCAAGCTTATTTGCGAATGACATGGTGTCGATGGTTGAGAGTGAAAGGGAGTTGCAGAGGGTGGTAGACTTGTTTCAGTCCGTGTGTAAATGAAGGAAACTGAAGGTAAATGTGAGTAAAAGTAAGGTGATGGTATTTGAGAGGGCAGAAACTGAAGTGATTGACTTTGCCACACCTTACAGAGTGGGAGTACCAACTGGGACTAAGTGTGAGATAACTCTAGGGAGTGAGAGGATGGAAGAAGTGAAGGAGTTTAAGTACTTGGGAACAGTTCTTTGTAAACTTGGAAGTATGGAAGGAGAAATTAGGGAGAGAGCAATGAGGGGTAGACAGGTCATAGGATCACTGGGGAGGATTATGAAAGGTAGAAGTGTGAGTATGGAAGTGAAAAAGGGACTAAGAAATAGTATAATCCTGCCAACACTGACATAATATTATGTGTCAGAGACATGGACATGGAGTAGGGCTCACCAGTATAGAATAGGTGCAGTGGAATAAGTTACTTGAGAGGAGCATGTGGACTTACTAGGTGGGATGGAGAAAGTAATGAGAGTAGTTATGAGAGGTGTGGTATGTGTGAGAAGGCAATTGGTATTGAGTGTGGGGTGGTTGAGAAAGTGAAGCATAATACATTGAAGTGGTTTGGACATGTGGAGAGAATGCAAGGTTAGGAGTATGTAAAGTAGGTGTATGACAGACACCCGGTTAGATGGCAGAACAGAGTGGAAGAGTATGTAAGGGAGAGAAATGTGAGGGACAGAGGAGGGCTTGACCAAGTAAGGAGGGAGTGTTGGAGACGCTTCTGCCGTGGCCACCCCCTTGGGGGGAGTTCCTGGAGGGAACGAGGCGTCAGAGCTATAGCAATTGTAGATAGATAGATAGATAGACAGTGTTAAATGATAGGTACAGATATGGACTAATTTTATCCAAGGTATCTCTGTGAATACAGAGCTATGTCAGTATTGATTTTAAGTAACTGAGGTATTTACAAGAAAATATATAAGTAGAATATGGAGATAAACTACAACAATGTTAGGCTTCAATAATGCTTTCCGAAGGGCAAACAAGTAGGCATTAAATACACTGAATGGGCAACAAACAGTAAAGGCATTTGTCATAATACACATTATCAATGTTGTCCTGCAACTAAAAATATGCTATGAGCCTTTGAAAATGGTAGACACTTTCAGGATTGGTCATATACCAAATGTAAATAGTGAGTATATATTGTATAATAATTAACTTAGTGCTATACTGGTACATATCTCATGCATGTCTCTTTTAAAGACAGCACGCCTAACTAGACAAGAAGCATTAATTTATACAACTCTCTCCAATAATCCAACTCGGTACTGAATCATAATTCACAAACAGAGCTATACCATACACAATTCTGTGTTTGCATCACTCCATTTTACTCATATTAGTGATCTTTCAATCAGTATCCACTATTCTTGAATGACTTGGCCTATGATATTATTTTTAGGCATTATAGGCCTATAGCTTTTCCTTTAAGAGGTGATTAAAATTTTTAAAGACGCAAGTGATCCGAGTGATACTAACTGAAGTTCCAGTTAAATTTAACACCCTGTATTAACAAATTCTATACCATATAATTATTCACTTTTCATCTAAACCTAATGAGTGTATGATGTAGTCTTTTGACTCTTAAGCATGTTCAGTTATACTATGGTACTGGTATGTTACGAGTTTTCTTCAGTCTTCTAGTGTCTAGATATTTTTACATGTATCATCAATTTTTTCCTATGATTCCATGAGGGAATTAAGGTACAGTATGCACTCACAAAGGATTTCTAATTAAAATGGAAGATTCTGTGGCATTCATATTCTTTGTTCTATTTCATATTTGCTTAATCTACCGGTATATAAAAAATACACAATTGACTCAGGAGTGCATAACATCACACTTGTACTCTATGTTTTAAAGTAGGTTTAGTTCTCTGACTAGCACTTCATATTTCTTTAAACTGTAATAAAATACTTGGAATTAGTTTGCATCAGTCAGTCTGAAAGCTGCAAATGGCTGAAGCCGGGGGCAATGGGAATAATTCATTCATGAGAAGGTTAATATTATGATGCACATACAAGTTGCCATGTCTGCTAGACAAACACAGAAGTTATTTTTGAGAGACCATTCCTAAAACATTACCCTAGGGAGACTGGTGTTTAGAGGAAGAGAGTGGACTGCATTCTTGCATAAACTCAGAGAACTAGGAATACTACCAAAAGTGTCAAGAAACCCCAAAGCTCATAATTTTTATTTAGGGAACCCCACACCAGCTTTGTGAAGAGGGGACTAGAAATACTGCAGTCCAAGCCAAATTTCTCCCAGTTGGGCATGTTTGGGGAATTTATACCCCCTTATCCCAAAGGACTAGGAATTCAGACTTACGGCACTCGTACATACTCTCACAGCACGTTACATAAGGCCACTTCAGTAACACATGGTTTATACGTTCATAGACACGTACACACATGATCATAGCTTCATACACATAATACTGTCGCAAGTTATACATACATAGATACACACAACTGTATACATAGTCACAGCAACTATAGTATACAATGTCACAGCTTTAGATATCTCCCTCAACTTCTGTGACACATAGGGGTCAAGGCCACAGTTTCAGGTGCATCCATAGCCACAACATCTATGACAATGGTTCATTCACTTCCTTCATGACATTAATGTTTAGGGTCATTGCTTCAAACATTCTCACCAGTTCAACTGGAGGCATAGCTTCCAAGACCTTCACTTGTTCAGTTTTATATACGGCACCAGAATGAAGACCTCACAGCTCCTCAAAGAAGGCCACCCTGGTCTTGGTGGTGCCAGAGCGAGTGCGACGTAGGGTTGAGTACTTGGTCTCACCGGACCTCAACTGTTGCTGGTATACAGAATCCAATACGGTTTCATTTTCCTCCACCTTCAGTACCTGTATAAGCAATGGAGTAATGAGAAAAGGGAAAAGGAGAGGCAGAGAGGATTGAAGTGATGATGAAGTGGGAGGGAGGAAGAGATGTGGGAAGGAAAGAGACAAAATAAATAAGAAGGGAAGGAATAAGAGGAAAGAGAGAAATGTTTGGATTTGTATTCAAATATTGGATTTATAGCTGTACTTTCCCTATTTTTCTTCAAATTATCTCAAATATACAGTGATCCTATTTAACAGTGAAATGTAAATTAGTATCATATCTACATACTGTACTGAGAAAATATCCACAATAAATTAGATCACATCAAATCAGCACAGGACTATGGATAGTAAAACAGGGAAGTTAACTGGCCATAGCTGCCTTTGTCACTACAGTACTAGTATTCCACCTGACCTCTATCTCAGACTTGAGGTGCAGTAGCTGCTGCTGGAGATGCCGTGATCGCTCAAGATACTCCCCGCGCTCCTTCTCAATCTCTAGACTAAGTTGTTCCACGTCGGTATCATTGAGGAGATCAAGGGAGGTGAGGGGAGGGGGACGAGGGTAGGTTGAGTTAAGGGCATCGGTGCTGCCGCCTAGTGTCAGGTCCGGCAAGTCACCCGTCGACCCCATATTTGTGCTGTCACCCACCACCATACTGTAAGAGGGGCACAATTGGAATAATAATCTATATTTGTAGCATTAAAGTTATACGAATTATTACTCATGCAGGAACTACAAATAATAAAATGAAAGTGTTGGTATTAATACTCCTTGAAGCAATCATTTAACATTTTCTTTATCTCATTCACTATGACTTTCCCACCTTCTCCACTATCATAACTCCACTTTAAACTTGCACCGACAACTGTACCTGTGCGAGAGTGAGGTGACTGGAAGGTGTGGAGTAGAAGTGGCGTTGAGCAGGGAGGCAGTAAAGAGTGGAGTGTTGAGCAGTGTGGAGGAGGAGGTGGAGGCAGAGTGGTTGAAACTGTGTACAAATGAGCAGAGCTTCTCTTTGGCCTGTTTCTCAGCAATGCGGGCCCTGATCAGCTCCTGCTGTAATCTGTCTGCCTCAGTGGCCCGCCTCTCCCCCTCCTCCACTAATGTTGAGACAAGTATTTCTGCCTCCCTTACCTGTGATGGGGGGATTGGAGGATGAGAAAGCTTTATACTTTATGTAGTCCTGTGTATTTATATAACTTGCATTGGGGAAATGTGGCTGAAAAAACGTGTCAATTTTGCTATCCCTTAAATTTGTATCCTTGGTGTTGCATGCATCTTTCTGAAAGTCAGTGGCTTATACACACCATTCAATGTTTTGCAGCTTCAATACAAAGGATCACGTAGGATTCAGATGCTGATACACCTCCTAGTGACTGACATAATTGTACACCTTGGTCTCGTATAAAACGTCCAATAGGTCGATAGAAGACGTCGTTTTATGTGAAATCGTTCTATGTGATACACGTAACCTATGGGGAAAATTACAATTGGTCGATCAATCACCAAAATTGCCGCTGAAATTAACATAAAATACTTTTCAAGGTTTTTCTTGCCTTAATGTAATGTATGTAAAATGCATTTTACAATTCGTATTAAGGTTTTGGCAGGCGACTCATGTGACTTGAGACGAGTCAGCGGCATCCGTGGTGGTGGAGGTGGTAGGGGGGGAGATAGCGTGTGATCATCGTTTGTTTTCTTTTATTAACCATATGCTGGTGTTTCCTTCTCCTTTCTCTTTCCAAGAAATAACTTCCTTCTTTATATCGAAGGATATGACCTTCCGTTTTGTAAATGCACCACCTGGCATGACTGAGCGTTGAAGCTGGTGGTTAACTCGTAATCACTAAAAACGAGCGAGTCAAACACGAAATTTCCCTAACTTCAACTTTAGAATTTCCCTTTATGCCTCAATAATTCCCTGTTTACTCTTGAACATTGACGGTCTTTTTGGTATTTCTTCTGGTAAGACTTTCCCTGTTTACTTTTGAACAATCTTTATATAATTTCCCTGTGTAGATTTCAAAATTCCCTAAAACAGAGAAATTTCCTTGCACCTGGCAACACTAGGAAGGGGGAAGGAGCGGGAGAAGTGGTGGGAACACACTCACCCACACTGTACAGACACCAGTGATATCATTTCCTGACACGTTCATTATCATTTCGCTCGTTTTGTATAAGAACTCCTCGGATTTGCTTCACTTATTTTCGCCACCCGTTCTATATGGATACAATCGTTTTGTAAAATAATTTTAAGCTAATATTTTGGTCGCTCATTCTATACAAGAATCGTTCTATGTGAACACGTTCTATATGAGACCGAGGTGTACTGTATTGTGCACAGAGTATGATAAATACCACATGTGTGTCAATTGAACCTGAGTGTTAATTTCCTGTTCTGATTCCCCTCCTTGTTACCATCCCATTTTTCTTCCTGCCTACATTACAGTGAAAATGCATATGACTGCTGATTCTGTGTGTTGAATTTATGTTGACATGGCCCTTGGCCATATAACAATTTATTTAAATAGCCCTGATAACTGCATGGAGTATCTTTGTGATGAGAACTTGAGAAACATACATAGACTATAGTAAGCGTATAACCTATTTATGAATCTGAATGGTTTTAGTAAAACATTAATTGCACTCAAGCTAAGTTCTCTCACACACAGGTACACACCAACACAATGATGTGGGAGAGCCCGGTTCAGGCCGTGGCCAGACAGCTTGAGGAACTTCAACATCAACAACAACAATGATGCCTCACCTTATGTTCCAAGACTATTTTTTCCTCCTGTGTCTTGGCAGATATCAAGTGTGCTCGCTGACACTCCTGCTCTGCTTCCGAGGCCTTTTGAGTAAGCAACATAGATTCCTCCTCTGCGATGCGAGACTTCTCTACCAATAGTTCTGCTGTCTCCTCAGATCTGGGGTCATTATGGTATGTTTGTTAAATTTTGTTTGGTTGTGTGAATTTAGTTTCAGTTGAGTTGGTTTTGGGTTGAAATAAGTTAAGTGTTCTTTCCAGAAAAATGCTATATGCACACACACACATGCAGTGTTGCCGAGATGTATTATAGTGGAAGGCTACCAGTTATATTATATTTAATAAATTAGGTAGTTATATTTAAAGCAGCTGATACTTACTTTATCTTAGAGCACAGTAAGCCATGAAAAAATATTTTTATAAATTACTCCCCTCATAAGAGTAACATTAGGGAAGGTTACAACCACAAAATACTTCTACTAACCTACGTAATGCATCATTAGCTGCCCTCATCTCTTCTTGGTACTGTAACAGCCTCTGCTCTAGGTCAGCTTTTTGTCGCTCCACCTCTTCACGCAGATGCTTCTCACGAGCCAGTTTGTCCTTTTCAATCTAAAATGATTTTGTAATTATGGTTTAAGCATGTATATTGGGTGCTGGATATCACTCGGTGTATGTGGTGGCAAACCTGTAGATGAAACAGAGGCTGCAGCACCTCTCATTTTCCTACTAAAGCTATATGTATACAGGCAATATAAAATCATACTAATGATGATAATAGTAATAATAATACACATTATTATTATTGTTATTATTATTATTACAATATTATTGTTATTATTATTATTTATTATTACAGTATTATTATTGTTATCATAATTACCTGTCTGCGTAACTTTTCTTCCCGTGCTGCTGCTTTCATTTGTTGAACCTCAATAGTGTCGGGCTTGCGGCGTCGTTTAAAAAGGTCATGATTCCCAATACTAAGGTCCAGGATCAACTTGTTCATCCTACTATTTTTGGAGAAAAAAACAAAGTTGGGTGCTGCCTTGTCTGTTGGCCGGATGGTAAATTTCTTGTCATCCACACTAATGTTGCGAATCTCAGACCAAGGGAAGCTGATTTTGGGTTCCAACTTGTTCTCACTCTCATATACATTCAGACCCAGAGCTGTCACCCCTGCAACAAAGGAAGGCAAAGTTGAAAAGGCAGGGGATGTAATGGGTGGTATTATAGTTTTGGCAACAATGCTGGTGATAGAATGAGTGAAGTAAAGATCAGGGTGAAAATGCATGTGATACAGTGGGTGAGGTATTGGGAGCCAGAGAATGAATATCCCTGTGACATACACCTCATAGCCTAAGCATCAAGGCATTATTTCTCTTTATACAGGGAGATAGGTTGCAGACTAGGAGAGAGGAAAATAGAAAATGATTGTTATACAATTACTGTCAATTTATGAAGGGTAGAAGTGTGAGTATGGAAGTGAAATTGGACTAAGAAATTGTATAATCCTATCAACACTGACATATGCATCAGAGACATGGACATGGAGCAGGGCTCATCAGTCTAGAATAGGTGCAGTGGAATGAGTTACTTGAGAGGAGCATGTGGACTTACTAGGTGGAATGGAGAAAGTAAGGAGAGTGGGTATGAGAGATGTGGCATGTGTGAAAAGGCAATTGGTATTGAGTGTGGGGTGGTTGAGAAAGTGAAGCATAATACATTGAGGTGGTTTGGACATGTGAAGAGAATGCAAGGTGAGGAGTTTGCAAAAAAGGTGTATGGAAGTGAAGTTGTCGGACCTGGTGTGAGAGGCAGACACCCAGTTAGATGGCAGAATAGAGTGGAAGAGTATGTGAGGGAAAGAAACGTGAGGGGCAGAGGAGGGCTTGACCAAGTAAGGAGGGAGTGTTGGAACAGGGAAAACTGAAGACACTTCTGCTGTGGCCACCGAGTTCCTGGAGGGAACGAGGCGTCGGAGCTATAGATAGATAGACGTCAATTTTAATGGGACACATTCATACTGTACTTGCCTGTATTTTCAAAACTTAAAAAGTAACAGCTCCCCTATTAGGGGCCACATCTATAACAATCACATAATGTATCTTGGTGAAGGAAGTCTTTGTGAACTTTCAACTTTTGCCCTGTTCTGCAATTTTCCTTTATTTTTTGCATATAGAAATGTGCATCATAATTCTGTCAGTTATTTATGTATGAATGTCTTGTGATAAAATTGTATATTTGAGGATTTTTACCATAATTACTTGAACATCAGAGATAACTACCATATTTAATGTACATAGTTTTTGATGATTCACTATGGGGTACTGTATGTGGAAAATATTTGTATATGAGAGATTCATATTTATGTTTACTTGTGTGTAAATGTCTGAAATATGGTGGAACAAGTATGATGGAGTGGTTGGTAAGGTTGTTGATGGTGTGTTTTGATAGTGATAAGGTCCCAATAGATTGGGTGAGTGCTTGTGTAGTACCTCTATAGAAGGGAAAAGGAGACAGATACCAATGTATGAGTTTCAGGGGTATAAGCCTGTTAAGTGTAGTAGGAAAGCTGTATGGGAAGGTGCTGATAACAAGAGTTAGATTGGGTACGGAGACTGCTTAGTGAAGAGCAAGGTGGCTTTAGGAGAGGAAGAGGTTGTGTGGACCAGATATTTGCAGTAAGGCAGGTGTGTGAGTTCTATGTTTGGGCATTTTGTTTCGGAGGGTGTGCGACGTGACGAGGCTACCTCCAGCGTGGAGATGAAGGCCTGGTATATGTATGTATGTGTAAATTCAAACTCTTTAAATCTTTAATTGAAATAATTGCCTGGATAAAAGTTGAAGAATACACCCTGAATTGCATTTGAGGGGAAAGTCTGGGTAGAAGCAATACCTACCCAGCCACAGTTCAGTTTGCTTCTTGTTAGTAATATTGAAGTAGTTGACCCCATACATTCCCAGGTCCTGTGCTATCTTGAGGTACTCCATCTGAGCTTCGTCCCTTGTCATACCTTGGTGGTCAGCATACCAGATCCTAATACGCTCCTCCCACATCTCTGCTGTCATCTGGTACTGGCTGCAAGTGTGGAGATTAGGTAGGGAAGGTCAACTTGAGTATGGTCAAGTCCTGTTGGTAGGGTCTGGTTTAGTGTGGTATGGAGGTTGTGTTTGGTAAAATGCCAGATTACTTGAAATTATACTGGAAATTTTGCTTGCCAGCCTGGATTGGTGCATGGACTATGCCCACCATGTAATTATAGAAACCATAAGAGAAACAACTTTGCTTTGGCTTTGATTATTGCCACAATAACTTAACCTTACCCAACTAAATTTACCTGTACAATATATCCCAAGTAACCTAACATAAAATACTCTAACCTACCCTCATCTCACCTGATAACCCGCTGGGGTAGAAGTTCCTCCATTGAGAGTGCACCAGTCTGGTATGCGGCAGGGTCATAGTCACCAAATTTAGCCTGAACTGCATAAGAGGCCAGAAGAACGGACATCTCGGGAGGACAATAGATATCCATGTTCAGGATCGACTGTTTCACCTGTCAATGCAACATAAAGAGTAATACTAACCCAATAATCACAATATGTTGTAGTTTAAGCTTACTTCCCCTGAAAATTACCTGTAAACTGAGTTCAAACTGGACTTTACAGTGGTTCCATGTTTCATTTTATTGCATAATCTTCTATACTGTACGGTATGTGTATAGTTAATGATTAGTTAAAATATCATGATTATTTGTTAGCATACAACTGAGGTTTGATATATCAAGGGTTTACTATAGATAGCAACATCACTCTGCTGTTCATGAACTGAAAATTAATAAAAATAGGGAACTGATAATTCATGCCTAATTCTCTTAATTAGAAAAGTAGTACAATACAGATGCATTGTGTACAAATAGAGTGAATATTGTACTAGTGGAAAGGTAAAGGTGTCATTAATCCTGACCTGAAGAAAGAAGAGGTGCTGGGTGACCTCTTGAACCAGCTCCTCACTCACGTCTTCTGGATAGAACTTTGCAAGAAAAACAAAAGGCACAGGAGACCTTCGTGGCACATCCTGGTCTTGTACCTGTGGAGTAATCAAAACTTTAGTTTGTAATTTATCTACTCATCTATATAAGTACTTTTCCGTTAGTCTCGGCTAAGTGATGTTGCAAAAACATTTGATGATGTGGTGACAGGGTTTTTCCAATCCATAGTCTGACTAGTCTCATACAGAATTAGATCTCTCACTTACATGTGCTACAACCATGACACAGGGGCTTATGGTGACTTAGGAAGGTTGTTTGTGATAGCTAATTGTGAATTTTCACGTACATATATATATTTGTGCTATTTGAATGATTGACTGACTCAGTATTACAAAAAATTGTAAGCAGGTACTGTACAGTACTTATATTGTAATATACCAGTACAGTAGTTACCCATGATACAGTATTTGCATGGTGATTGACATATAGCAGATTGCCTGGCTCATACTAGACAATGGGAAAATTTATGCTATTGACTGTGTTCATGACTTGTGCAGTGGATATTATTGTACATTTTATTATCCTGTAGCACGAAATTTTTTTGATCTCGTGACTGTTGATGTTCTTGTACCCACTAGGCCTTTACAAAACACTATTCCTGCCCCACTACAGGAATCAATATGCACCTGTTATCTGATCACCGGTACCATTGCACATACTGGGTACTTTCTGTACTCCAATTACACTGTACAGTATACAGTAATACATAATACTTTATGCATCTACTTCTGATGTGCAACTTGAGGTTCTGTCTCTATGCTATAATATTATGTAGCTGATTATTGGTCACTCACCTTTTTCTCCATCTTGAGCCAAGCAAAGTTGTTTTTAGAATCCTGGTACTGTAACCCAAAGTACCAGGTCTCTCGGAGCCCAATGGTCCTGGCAACCAGTTCAAACAGGTCGCGTCCGGTGGCCCGCCATGGCAGGTTGAATTCCAACTCCGCATCCAAAGTCACGATTTTCACCGGGAATGACTTGGCACTCTTGCCGCGGAAGAGTTTTCTCAGCGGCATTGTTGGTAGCCAGAGGCTCTTTGGGGTGTGGGAGAGAACAGTTTAGTGGTGTTTGACAGTTGTAACGTGAATTTTCAAACAGACAGGTTCGTAGCCATGTAGCTCAATTTGAATTTACCCGACAGAACCGAGTCATGGCAGCCTTACTGATATCATAAAGAGCACGGGTATGTGGGTGAGATAATTATTTAGAGGGGGAGAATGAGAAAAAGAAGCACTTCCAAATTAATGAAGGTCAAAATCATTCAGGGCAAAACAAAATACACCAGAAAAATATTAGATACCGTAACTTCAAGCATTTCTTATACCCAGACGGATAAACCGACCTAATCTGAACCATGGCTATCTTTGGGATCCAACTTAGTGACATAACTTGTCTTTTGGACTGGCCTTTTTGAAAAACTAACTTACAACTAACTTCACTCATTAAAGAGGGGAACCAATATACAATCGAATTTTCATGGATCTCTTACATTTCACCTCATGATACAAGTTCCTGTCCCAAATTGCTCTTATTCGCCACGAGTTAATAATAAACTAATACCAATACCTGTAACTTTTGATTGCAACACGGATCCTACTGAAGGATTCAACCACACGCCCCAAGTCACTCATAACAGGATAATATTGAAATCCAAACATTCTTTGACTGGCTGTTGCAAAATATATATCCAGTGTACACTTGTCTACAACTACATCGCATTTATACGGTTATTGAAGTGGTAAATAGCCATATTTCATACCTATATAAGGGTGAATTCTCTCATGGCGAGCCAGGATTCACACTGGCTTTGTTTACTAAATTCATGGCTTAAAATGTTTTCTCGTGAATAAATATTTTCTCTTATTAACCTCTTTAACCACATCTTATTAAATACCAGTAAATCCAAATAAATAAAGCAAGTTATATATTGCATAAATATTTAGCCCAACATTGTTTTTAAGGTATATAAAGGAAACCATCAGTAGCTGCATAGTCAATAGTGCAAACAGTTAATTAATTAAAGGATATTATATCACACTCTCAAAATTGGGGTAGCAATATAAAAGTATTTAAGCCCATTGTTTCATTAAAATATATTGCATCATCAAGATCGACATTGGGCCATAATTTAACGTACTCAAGCCAGATCTATCTCTTACTATTCGTTCATTTTCTCCAATATAAGCTCTATTTGTCTTTAATTTAACATCACTGTTTTTGTGTTTGGAACTGCTTGAGCAACTCGTAAATAATCCCAGATGGTATGTAGCCTAATAGTTGAGGAAATGAAAGGAATTAACGTTGATCAAGAAAAAGAAACACCCTATATTAAAACATAAGAGATTATCATGGAAGCTGCAGAAACTAAGGTTATCAGTAGTAAACCCAGTATAGCTTTCTGGCGAATAGACCCATGTACTTATTAAACATAAATAAAAAGATCAATATATGATGGCTCCATCGGCAAGTGATTCCATTGACTCTGAAGAGCTGGCTACGTTTCAACACGTTTGTGTGTAATTTAATGCAGGTCTTCAGATACGTATAATAAAAATTAAATTGTACCAATGCCAATGAGGTAAAAGATTGGAAAAACAGAAAATTACTTAAAATAAGAGAAATATCGCATTTTGGTACAGGCCCGGATAGCTCAGTCGGTAGAGCGTTAGGCTTTTAACCTAACGGTCCAGGGTTCGAGTCCCTGTTCGGGCGGAACTTTTTTTTATATATTTTTATTATGTGATTACTTATACCATTGGGTTTCTGTTAACATATACCAGTGTCAGATCAATCCATGGGAAGATTACACAGTACACAATTTGGCGATTTGTATGAACAAGGATGTAGATAAGTCATTATATAGCCCCACGTTATGGAAGAATTTAGGAATTATTTTTCGTATGTATAGTAGCATCTGTTAGGGTACTCATTATCGCCCTAGACTTATCACTACCAGCGTCAAATCAAGTAACTTTTCCGAAATTATTACTGTATAACTCGGCTGACAATATTTTCCTTCGTACTTTTCCCAAATTATTTTTTATTCGTGCTTGCGATAGCTCTCTCGGTCAACCTCCTGTTCTTTGGTAATAAATACGGTATTAAAAACTATATTTCATCTGTCATTAATTTGCCAGATCCCACATGAAAGTATCAAACTGGAAGTACTAAATATACAGACTTATGTACGTAATAGTTGAGTATATAGGCTACTCCTGCATGACATAATAAATCAGTATATAGTGTTATTCATTACACATACAGCAGCCTACACTTCACACCCGTAAACCATTGTACCGTGAGGACTGATTTGCCGTGTTTTGTACCAAGATTAAACTGTACCTCGATCCAGTAGGGTGAGTGTAACGAGTTGATCAAATATGTGGTTTGAAGGTTGGTTTTAGAGATGTTGCAGATACACTATATATAGCTTTTACGCCATGGATGTGTTAATACGTAGCATTATATAATTGTCCACTTGGCTGGCTTATATAAATTAGGTTACCCAGGTTTGCGTTTATGCCGTAGTGTTTGTGGCAGAACATCCATGCAGAAGCTAGGACCATTAATTGGGTGGTGTTCGTGGCTGTCATTATTTTGATATCATAATTTACAGAATGTTGATTTATGTATACTGTTCATATACAGTTAGCAACCAAATAATCCAACCATGCAGAACGAAGCCTACAAAATGTAAATCTATCTTAATTTCAACTTATAAACTGTGAATATATATACGTCTTGTATTATATATTTTTTTCTCTTAGGCATATATAGGCATCATGAAGCCAATTACCAGGGTTAATCATTACAAACTCACTCACGTTCCTACCGTTACTTTTATACCCTGGATAGTACTTGAAACTCGAGCTATATATGTACGATTTAACAATTAATATAAAATGTACATTGATTTTTTTAAGTTTCGTACTTTATTAAGTATACTTCTTTATAAGATATTTTCAGAACACCTATTTAATCATTGTTAGCTTTCATACTCAATGTACCGAATGAATTTAGCGTTTAATATTGTTATTTTTTACAGTAACATTAATGTTTCTTCTTTTGTACATATTGGAATCTAAAAATGTGCAAGAGAGTCCTTTTTAAACACCATAAGAAGCGTTTTCTATAAACGTTAATGTCTGAAAATTAAAAGAAAATGTATAGCAGTAACATACATTGACCAGACACTCAAGTATTTGATACTAATATTTTTACACTCTCCTCTTTTGATCCTGTTTCTCACTATGTAGTAACCTCATTCTGTCTTCTCTATCGTTCCATTCTTATTTCTTCTCCCTTACATCAGAATTTCCGCCCATTCTCCTCTATATAGTTGTAACCTTCACCTTATCTATTCACTCTTGTTGCATTTTTTTTTTTTTTGTCATCTTGTGTCTCATCTCTTCATTCTCATCTTCTCTCCTTTCTCCTCATCTCTCCCTTCTCCTCATCTCTTCCTTATCTTTATCTCTCTATTCTCCTCATCTCTCTATTCTCCTCATCTCTTCATTCTCATCTCTCCTTTCTCCTCATCTCTCCCTTATTCTCATCTCTCCCTTCTCCTCATCTCTCTATTCTCCTCATCTCTCCTTTATTCTCATCTCTCCCTTATTCTCATCTCTCCCTTATTCTCATCTCTCTATTCTCTCCATCTCTCTATTCTCCTCATATCTCCCTTATTCTCATCTCTCCCTCCTCATCTCTCCCCTCACATCTTTTCACCCTTCACCTCCTCTCATACATGTGTAGAGGTGTGAGAGTCAGTGAGTGTCGAGAGCTCACCAACCCACCAACCATGATGATGCCTGTTGGTCTCCGTGGCTTGTAGGGAGAGAGAGAGGGAAGGAAAGGAGTCGCATTAACATATCAAAAGACCCCCCAAAACACGCTAAATGTGACCTCCGGGCCTCACCACATGAAGACCACCCCCTTTGTGACCTCGTCCGACCCCACACACAACCCCGGCCACCCAACTAACCACACGAGGAGGAAGGATGGAGATGGGGATGGAAGGGAAGGAGGGTGAGGATGAGGGAGGATGAAATTAGAGGTTGGGTGCATGGATGAGGGGAAAGGAAGGAGGGTGAGGATGAGGGAGGATGAAATTAGAGGTTGGGTGCATGGATGAGGGGAAAGGAAGGAGGGTGAGGATGAAATTAGAGGTTGGTTGCATGGATGAGGGGGAAAGGAAGGAGGGTGAGGGAGAATGAAGAGATTGGGTGCATGGATGAGGGGGAAGGGCAGGAGGATGAAGAGATTGGGTGCATGGATGAGGGGAAGGGCAGGAGGATGAAGAGATTGGGTGCATGGATGAAGGGATGGGCAGGAGGATGAAGAGATTGTGTGCATGATGAGGGGAATGGAAGAAGGGTTAAGGTTGAAGTTGAATGAAGAGATTGGGTGTATGGATGAGGGGAAAAGGAAGGAGGGGTGAGAGAGGATAAAGAGATAGGGTACATGGAAGGGAAGGAGGGTGAGGGTGGAGGTTGGATGAAGAGATTGGATGCATGGATGAGGGTAAAGAAAGGAGGGTGAGGATGAGGGAGGAATGAAATTAGAGATTGGATGCATGGATGAGGGGAAGGGAAGGAGGAGAATGGGTACAATAAAGTAGGAAAGGGTAGGGTAGGGTAGGTGGGTAAAATAATGAATGAACTAATTCTTCCAAACCTATATGTACAGTCGTGGTCAAACATAATCATCCATATAGGGGTAACCCACGTAAGATTTTGACAGGTTCCCTCTGTTCCTAAGCTGATAAAACTCTCCAATAAATAGGTTAAGTACCATAATTTAATTTACTACAAGCAGCTACACACTACTTAAAACAATAACATTATATGTGAACATGAAAACATTAAACAGCAAATTGTTAAAGTTACCCATATGTGGATGATTATTATTGACCACGACTGTATATGCCAGGGGAAACAGACACGTATCTCAGAGTATAGGAAAAGTGGATTATCTCTCTCTCTCTCTCTCTCTCTCTCTCTCTCTCTCTCTCTCTCTCTCTCTCTCTCTCTCTCTCTCTCTCTCTCTCTCTCCTCTCTCTCTCTCTCTCTCCTCTCTCTCTCTCTCTCTCTCTCTCTCTCTCTCTCTCTCTCTCTCTCTCTCTCTCTCTCTCTCTCTCTCTCTCTCTCTCTCTCTCTCTCTCAAACTAAACTAAACTAAACTAAACTATGAAACAGATCCCCTACTATAGTTATAAATATTGAAGTCTCCTGTTGCCCCACTTAGTTTGGAGGAATTAGTAGCCCTCAAACTATTCACCAGTAAGAGACAGTAATTCCTTAAGTGCCCTGTGATATAGTCAGAAAATTGGAGGTAAAGGAGTCGTTCAAAAATAGCCACGAAACACCACCTATAATTATGGAAGGAGGAGCTTGTTTCGTGGCATAGTCAGGAAGGAATCAGAAGTCACCAAGTCTCATACACGATCACAGGGTCCTTAAGGGGGTGCGGGAATAGGGGGACAGGCTTGGAGGGGGGGATTGGGGGTTGCAGGAGTAAGGGGACAGGCTTGAGGGGGGGGGGTGCGGGAATAGGAGACAGGCTTTCTAACCCCCCAAGCTTGTCCCCTATTCCCGCACCACCCAGTCCCCCTATTCCCGCACCACCCAGTCCCCCTATTCCCCGCACCCCCCAGCCCCCCCACCCCCCAAGTCTTGTCCCCTACTCCTGCACCCCCTTAATTAAAGAGAAAAAGTAAGTTTGGACAGGAATATGAAACATGGGGACGGTCGGTCGGTGGGTCTGTCTGAAGGAAGGAATGCAGTGTCGGTATCCGGTTATTGTGATCGGTTTGATTGTTATGGAGATGAATTGAACTGGCTTGTAAAATGGTCTGTTAGGTCAGGTTAGTTAGTTACTCCTTGTTAGTTAAATTCTGTACTGGTTTTCTGGAAGCGATTAAAAATATTGTTTTATTTATTTATCTTTTATTATTATTATTATTTTTTTTTTGGGGGGGGTACAGTGGTAGTTAAAGTTGTTATTCTGGATGTAGTATGATCTTCCTTTTCTTCCTGTCTTTCTTTTCTCCTGTCTTTCTTTTCTTCCTGTCTGTCTTTTCATCCTGTCTTCCTTTTTTTCCTGTTTTTCTTTTCATCCTGTCTTCCTTTTTTTCCTGTCTTTCTTTCATCCTGTCTTCCTCTTTTTTCTTTTCTTCCTTTCTTTATTTTATATTCTTCCTGTCTCTCTCATCTTCCTGTTTCCTCTTTTTCTAGTCTTCCTCTTCATCCTGTCTCTCCTTCTTGGCTTCCTTTTCTTCCTGACTTTCTATATTCTTCCTTCTACTTATTTATAATACAGTAAGCGTCTTCAAACTCAACGTGTCTCAGAATCTAATACATACATACATACATAAATACAAGTGGACGTGATTATTACCTTCACTTTTCTTTATCACAGATGAGGACACTAAGTAGGATTTAATTAACTCTGGTATTCAACTTCCCCAGCGTAGAAAAAAAAAAAATCCCACTCCTATGAAACTGGACCATGAATAAGATGAGATGAGAAGAAAGTGAACTAATACCGTATAAAAAAAATTACACTTTTATCATACACGAGAGATTACTGTATATTATATCCGGCCCAAAGAGTTGAGGGATTGTTATGGTCTACATGATTGGAGGGCTATTGATTCCTCCAAACGATGCCACAGAACAGATCATCCCCTAGCTCACATACTGAGATACTAAATTGTTTCCTGCATAAATTGGAGGAATCAGTAGCCCTCCAATCTATGTACCAAAAAGAGGTGACTAACTCCCTTAAGGGTTCCCGTGATGTAGTAAAAAAAATTGGAGGTTGGTGAGTCCTTCAAGTATTGCAACGAAACACCACCTATATTAAAGGAGCTTGTTTCGTGGCATAGTCAGGAGGAATCAGAAGCCACTAACTCTCATACACAATCACATGCAAGGTCCTTAAAGTTATCATTTTGTCCCATGCATGCAGTGAACCCATAAATTGACAACTCCTATACCGTGTGACTATTTGGAATACCACAAACCCGACACCACTGACTCTATCTCTCATCTCCGGATTTGGGAAGGTGATAAATCAATCCAGCGGCCGACTATAAGAATACGGACGCCCGGGCCTGTTGTGTGGTCAAAAAAAAAAAAAAACACGAAGACCAAGACAGCGGGCAACTTCAAAAGGCGAGGGCAAATCTGCAAGTGCCATGGGGCCGGGTCGGGCAGGCAGAACACTACCATCAATGAAGTTATATTCATACATTTAATTTGAAGATTACAGGGCACGGCACCCGACAGCTGATTTGGTGCAGGTCTGAACGGTGGGTCTCTCTCACTCCCTCCCTCCCTCCCTCCATCCATTCATCCACAATGTTTGGTCCGCTTTCACTTGGCTGGCTGGGTTTGTATATAAGGTGTTGTTGTTGTATAGTGGGTCGCTTAGAAGCTACGGATTCCTCCAGTCTGTTGCCACGAAACACGCCGCCCTAACCGAGGTATAGGCTATTTAACCTGTTTCCTGGTGTGGTCTGTAGGAGTAGGTAGTCTCCATCCATCCATCCATGCCTGCTCCACACCGAAAGCATGCACCTTAAACACACATACACCTCCTGATGTCTGTGGGTTTTTCTAATGTTTATTGCCGACCGAGGGTACGTTTTTCTTCGCTCATGCAGCTCCCTTCCTTCCTTCCTCGTCCCTCATACAACCTGCACCACAAGGAAAACAAACCTCCCGACCAGTGTACCAGAATGTATGACCAAACCACCTATGTATATAATGAATAAATAGTTCACCTCTGTATGGGTCCGATTGTAAGTTGATCTTTTTATTAATAGAAATGAATTATCGAAAAGGGTAATTAATTAGCTTGACCGAGCCATCAGACAGACAGGTGGGTGTATTATATTTTAAGGAATGGTTTTAGATTCCTATTTTAGAAGAGTTGGCAAGAAAGTATAAATTCTAATGTGTTGTAGTCTTGGATTCCCATTTCTTAGTAGAGTTGGCAAGAAAGTATAAATTATTAGATGTAGTCTTAGATTCCAATTTTCTAGTAAAGTTGGCAACAGTGTATAAATTACAAGGAATAGTTTTAGATTCCCTTTTTTCGTAAGAGTTGCCAACAAAGGTCCCTCTGTCTCCCGGTCAACTGCGCGGCGCAACACATTGTGAAATAGGAAGCCCCAGCCAGCCTTTCATATGTAAATGAGCGGATCTTCATCTTATTAGGGTAACAAAGGAGGCTACCGGAGAGGAGGAAGGCGGGGTGAGAGGAAGGGAGTGTGGTGTGTGTGTGAGGTGAGGAGAGAAAGTGAGTGAGTGAGTGAGCCTGTGAG